>ARYC01010941.1:0-25812 GCA_000711775.1 Oxytricha trifallax
AGAGAACGCTCTACATTTCTTGATATGGCGAGACAAAATCTGTTGACAATGAATATATCTTCCAGCAATTTTAAATATAGCTGCATTATACATAATGTTTCATCTTGTAAGTTTTATGATAAATTTCCCTCTTTATTTATTGATTCAATTGATGAGTTGTAAGCAACTCATTTCTTGAGACAGGCACTAACACTCGAATTTAAATTCTTTTAAACTTAAGCAGATTGAAACACTGAACCCCCGAAACCCTAATTCCCATTTCTTCCTAACATCGTGCACAACTTTCTCAGTTCATTAATTCATGAATAAATAATATTGAAAACGAGTTTGCAATTATAATGTTATCTTGCTGATGGAGGCAATTCTTATAATCAATTTTTATTAGCGTCATATTGCTCACCACATTTTGAATAGCTAGAAGACTACATTCAATTCTCTAGCTCTTAAGTGTGTAAGCACATAAATCTGGATAGATGTTCAAGAAAAATATAAGATAATTTTTTTTCTCTTTGTTTAAAGTCAAAAATACTGAATGAAATCAATCAAATTAGTCACAACTTTTTAAAATTGGGGTGAACGGGATTCAAACACTAAATCACATAATGTTATTCAGAGAACGCTCTACATTTCTTGATCTGGCGAGACAAAATCTGTTGACAATGAATATATCTTCCAGCAATTTTAAATATAGCTGCATTTTACATAATGTTTTATCTTGTAAATTTTAATGATAAATTTCCCTCTTTATTTATTGACTCAATTGATGAGTTGTAAAGAACTCATTTCTTGAGAGAGGCACTTGCACTCGAATTAAAATTCTTTTAAACTTAAGCAGAGTGAAACACTGAACCCCCGAAACCCTAATTCCCATTTCTTCCTAACATCGTGCACAACTTTCTCAGTTCATTAATTCATGAATAAAATAATATTGAAAACGAGTTTGCAATTATAATGTTATCTTGCTGATGGAGGCAATTCTTATAATCAATTTTTATTAGCGTCATATTGCTCACCACATTTTGAATAGCTAGAAGACTACATTCAATTCTCTAGCTCTTAAGTGTGTAAGCACATAAATCTGGATAGATGTTCAAGAAAAATATAAGATAATTTTTTTTCTCTTTGTTTAAAGTCAAAAATACTGAATGAAATCAATCAAATTAGTCACAACTTTTTAAAATTGGGGTGAACGGGATTCAAACTAAATCAACATAATGTTATTCAGAGAACGCTCTACATTCCTTGATATGGCGAGACAAAATCTGTTGACAATGAATATATCTTCCAGCAATTTTAAATATAGCTGCATTTTACAAAATGTCTAATCTTGCAAGTTTTTTATGATAAATTTCCCTCTTTATTTATTGATTCAATTGCTGAGTTTTAAACAACTCATTTCTAGAGAGAGGCACTTGCACTCGAATTTAAATTCTTTTAATTTTAAGCAGAGTGAAACACTGAACCCCCGAAACCCTAATTCCCATTTCTTCCTAACATCGTGCACAACTTTCTCAGTTCATTAATTCATGAATAAATAATATTGAAAACGAGTTTGCAATTATAATGTTATCTTGCTGATGGAGGCAATTCTTATAATCAATTTTTATTAGCGTCATATTGCTCACCACATTTTGAATAGCTAGAAGACTACATTCAATTCTCTAGCTCTTAAGTGTGTAAGCACATAAATCTGGATAGATGTTCAAGAAAAATATAAGATAATTTTTTTTCTCTTTGTTTAAAGTCAAAAATACTGAATGAAATCAATCAAATTAGTCACAACTTTTTAAAATTGGGGTGAACGGGATTCAAACTAAATCACATAATGTATTTCAGAAAATGCTCTCCATTTCTTGATATGGCGAGACAAAATCTGTTGAAAATGAATATATCTTTCAGCAATTTTAAATATAGCTGCATTTTACATAATGTTTTATCTTGTAAATTTTAATGATAAATTTCCCTCTTTATTTATTGACTCAATTGATGAGTTGTAAAGAACTCATTTCTTGAGAGAGGCACTTGCACTCGAATTAAAATTCTTTTAAACTTAAGCAGAGTGAAACACTGAACCCCCGAAACCCTAATTCCCATTTCTTCCTAACATCGTGCACAACTTTCTCAGTTCATTAATTCATGAATAAATAATTATTGAAAACGAGTTTGCAATTATAATGTTATCTTGCTGATGGAGGCAATTCTTATAATCAATTTTTATTAGCGTCATATTGCTCACCACATTTTGAATAGCTAGAAGACTACATTCAATTCTCTAGCTCTTAAGTGTCTAAGCACATAAATCTGGATAGATGTTCAAGAAAAATATAAGATAATTTATTTTCTCTTTGTTTAAAGTCAAAAATACTGAATGAAATCAATCAAATTAGTCACAACTTTTTAAAATGGGGGTGAACGGGATTAAAACTAAATCACATAATGTTATTCAGAGAACGCTCTACATTTCTTGATCTGGCGAGACAAAATCTGTTGACAATGAATATATCTTCCAGCAATTTTAAATATAGCTGCATTTTACATAATGTTTTATCTTGTAAATTTTAATGATAAATTTCCCTCTTTATTTATTGACTCAATTGATGAGTTGTAAAGAACTCATTTCTTGAGAGAGGCACTTGCACTCGAATTAAAATTCTTTTAAACTTAAGCAGAGTGAAACACTGAACCCCCGAAACCCTAATTCCCATTTCTTCCTAACATCGTGCACAACTTTCTCAGTTCATTAATTCATGAATAAATAATATTGAAAACGAGTTTGCAATTATAATGTTATCTTGCTGATGGAGGCAATTCTTATAATCAATTTTTATTAGCGTCATATTGCTCACCACATTTTG
The DNA here is from genome assembly GCA_000711775.1 of Oxytricha trifallax. Classification (NCBI taxonomy): domain Eukaryota; phylum Ciliophora; class Spirotrichea; order Sporadotrichida; family Oxytrichidae; genus Oxytricha; species Oxytricha trifallax. The sequence continues at coordinate 2,856 of ARYC01010941.1, forward strand.
AATAGCTAGAAGACTACATTCAATTCTCTAGCTCTTAAGTGTCTAAGCACATAAATCTGGATAGATGTTCAAGAAAAATATAAGATAATTTTTTTTCTCTTTTTTTAAAGTCAAAAATACTGAATGAAATCAATCAAATTAGTCACAACTTTTTAAAATGGGGGTGAACGGGATTCAAACTAAATCACATAATGTTATTCAGAGAACGCTCTACATTTCTTGATCTGGCGAGACAAAATCTGTTGACAATGAATATATCTTCCAGCAATTTAAATATAGCTGCATTTTACATAATGTTTTATCTTGTAAATTTTAATGATAAATTTCCCTCTTTATTTATTGACTCAATTGATGAGTTGTAAAGAACTCATTTCTTGAGAGAGGCACTTGCACTCGAATTAAAATTCTTTTAAACTTAAGCAGAGTGAAACACTGAACCCCCGAAACCCTAATTCCCATTTCTTCCTAACATCGTGCACAACTTTCTCAGTTCATTAATTCATGAATAAATAATATGAAAACGAGTTTGCAATTATAATGTTATCTTGCTGATGGAGGCAATTCTTATAATCAATTTTTATTAGCGTCATATTGCTCACCACATTTTGAATAGCTAGAAGACTACATTCAATTCTCTAGCTCTTAAGTGTCTAAGCACATAAATCTGGATAGATGTTCAAAGAAAATATAAGATTATTTATTTTGTATTTTTTAAAGTCAAAAATGCTGAATGAAATCAATCAATCAGTCCACAACTTTTTTAAAATGGGGGTGAACGGAATTCAAACTAAATTACATAATGTAATTGAGAGAACGCTCTACATTTCTTGATATGGCGAGACAAAATCTGTTGACAATGAATATATCTTCCAGCAATTTTAAATATAGCTGCATTATACATAATGTTTCATCTTGTAAGTTTTATGATAAATTTCCCTCTTTATTTATTGATTCAATTGATGAGTTGTAAGCAACTCATTTCTTGAGACAGGCACTAACACTCGAATTTAAATTCTTTTAAACTTAAGCAGAGTGAAACACTGAACCCCCGAAACCCTAATTCCCATTTCTTCCTAACATCGTGCACAACTTTCTCAGTTCATTAATTCATGAATAAATAATATTGAAAACGAGTTTGCAATTATAATGTTATCTTGCTGATGGAGGCAATTCTTATAATCAATTTTTATTAGCGTCATATTGCTCACCACATTTTGAATAGCTAGAAGACTACATTCAATTCTCTAAGCTCTTAAGTGTCTAAGCACATAAATCTGGATAGATGTTCAAGAAAAATATAAGATAATTTTTTTTCTCTTTTTTTAAAGTCAAAAATACTGAATGAAATCAATCAAATTAGTCACAACTTTTTAAAATGGGGGTGAACGGGATTCAAACTAAATCACATAATGTTATTCAGAGAACGCTCTACATTTCTTGATCTGGCGAGACAAAATCTGTTGACAATGAATATATCTTCCAGCAATTTTAAATATAGCTGCATTTTACATAATGTTTTATCTTGTAAATTTTAATGATAAATTTCCCTCTTTATTTATTGACTCAATTGATGAGTTGTAAGCAACTCATTTCTTGAGACAGGCACTAACACTCGAATTTAAATTCTTTTAAACTTAAGCAGGTTGAAACACTGAATACCCTAATTCTCATTTCTTCCTAACTTCGTGCACAACTTTCTCAGTTCATTAATAATTCATGAAATATTATTGAAAACGAATTTGCAAATATAATGTTATCTTGCTGATGAAGCCAATTCTTATAATCAATTTTTATTAGCGTCATATTGCTAACCACATTTTGAATAGCTAGAAGACTACATTCAATTCTCTAGCTCTTAAGTGTGTAAGCACATAAATCTGGATAGATGTTCAAGAAAAATATAAGATAATTTTTTTTCTCTTTGTTTAAAGTCAAAAATACTGAATGAAATCAATCAAATTAGTCACAACTTTTTAAAATTGGGGTGAACGGGATTCAAACTAAATCACATAATGTTATTCAGAGAACGCTCTACATTTCTTGATCTGGCGAGACAAAATCTGTTGACAATGAATATATCTTCCAGCATTTTAAATATAGCTGCATTTTACATAATGTTTTATCTTGTAAATTTTAATGATAAATTTCCCTCTTTATTTATTGACTCAATTGATGAGTTGTAAAGAACTCATTTCTTGAGAGAGGCACTTGCACTCGAATTAAATTCTTTTAAACTTAAGCAGAGTGAAACACTGAAACCCAGAAACCCTAATTCCCATTTCTTCCTAACATCGTGCACAACTTTCTCAGTTCATTAATTCATGAAATAATATTGAAAACGAATTTGCAAATATAATGTTATCTTGCTGATGGAGCCAATTCTTATAATCAATTATTATTAGCGTCATATTGCTCACCACATTTTGAATAGCTAGAAGACTACATTCAATTCTCTAGCTCTTAAGTGTCTAAGCACATAAATCTGGATAGATGTTCAAGAAAAATATAAGATAATTTATTTTCTCTTTGTTTAAAGTCAAAAATACTGAATGAAATCAATCAAATTAGTCACAACTTTTTAAAATGGGGGTGAACGGGATTAAAACTAAATCACATAATGTTATTCAGAGAACGCTCTACATTCCTTGATATGGCGAGACAAAATCTGTTGACAATGAATATATCTTCCAGCAATTTTAAATATAGCTGCATTTTACATAATGTTTTATCTTGTAAATTTTAATGATAAATTTCCCTCTTTATTTATTGACTCAATTGATGAGTTGTAAAGAACTCATTTCTTGAGAGAGGCACTTGCACTCGAATTAAAATTCTTTTAAACTTAAGCAGAGTGAAACACTGAACCCCCGAAACCCTAATTCCCATTTCTTCCTAACATCGTGCACAACTTTCTCAGTTCATTAATTCATGAATAAATAAATATTGAAAACGAGTTTGCAATTATAATGTTATCTTGCTGATGGAGGCAATTCTTATAATCAATTTTTATTAGCGTCATATTGCTCACCACATTTTGAATAGCTAGAAGACTACATTCAATTCTCTAGCTCTTAAGTGTCTAAGCACATAAATCTGGATAGATGTTCAAGAAAAATATAAGATAATTTTTTTTCTCTTTTTTTAAAGTCAAAAATACTGAATGAAATCAATCAATCAGTCACAACTTTTTAAAATGGGGGTGAACGGAATTCAAACTAAAACACATAATGTAATTCAGAGAACGCACCACATTTCTTGATATGACGAGACAAAATCTGTTGACAATGAATATATCTTCCAGCAATTTTAAATATAGCTGCATTTTACATAATGTTTTATCTTGTAAATTTTAATGATAAATTTCCCTCTTTATTTATTGACTCAATTGATGAGTTGTAAAGAACTCATTTCTTGAGAGAGGCACTTGCACTCGAATTAAAATTCTTTTAAACTTAAGCAGAGTGAAACACTGAACCCCCGAAACCCTAATTCCCATTTCTTCCTAACATCGTGCACAACTTTCTCAGTTCATTAATTCATGAATAAATAATATTGAAAACGAGTTTGCAATTATAATGTTATCTTGCTGATGGAGGCAATTCTTATAATCAATTTTTATTAGCGTCATATTGCTCACCACATTTTGAATAGCTAGAAGACTACATTCAATTCTCTAGCTCTTAAGTGTCTAAGCACATAAATCTGGATAGATGTTCAAGAAAAATATAAGATAATTTTTTTTCTCTTTGTTTAAAGTCAAAAATACTGAATGAAATCAATCAAATTAGTCACAACTTTTTAAAATGGGGGTGAACGGGATTCAAACTAAATCCATAATGTTATTCAGAGAACGCTCTACATTTCTTGATCTGGCGAGACAAAATCTGTTGACAATGAATATATCTTCCAGCAATTTTAAATATAGCTGCATTTTACATAATGTTTTATCTTGTAAATTTTAATGATAAATTTCCCTCTTTATTTATTGACTCAATTGATGAGTTGTAAAGAACTCATTTCTTGAGAGAGGCACTTGCACTCGAATTAAAATTCTTTTAAACTTAAGCAGAGTGAAACACTGAACCCCCGAAACCCTAATTCCCATTTCTTCCTAACATCGTGCACAACTTTCTCAGTTCATTAATTCATGAATAAATAAATTGAAAACGAGTTTGCAATTATAATGTTATCTTGCTGATGGAGGCAATTCTTATAATCAATTTTTATTAGCGTCATATTGCTCACCACATTTTGAATAGCTAGAAGACTACATTCAATTCTCTAGCTCTTAAGTGTCTAAGCACATAAATCTGGATAGATGTTCAAGAAAAATATAAGATAATTTATTTTCTCTTTGTTTAAAGTCAAAAATACTGAATGAAATCAATCAAATTAGTCACAACTTTTTAAAATGGGGGTGAACGGGATTAAAACTAAATCACATAATGTAATTCAGAGAACGCACTACATTTCTTGATATGGCGAGACAAAATCTGTTGACAATGAATATATCTTCCAGCAATTTTAAATATAGCTGCATTTTACATAATGTTTTATCTTGTAAATTTTAATGATAAATTTCCCTCTTTATTTATTGACTCAATTGATGAGTTGTAAAGAACTCATTTCTTGAGAGAGGCACTTGCACTCGAATTAAAATTCTTTTAAACTTAAGCAGAGTGAAACACTGAACCCCCGAAACCCTAATTCCCATTTCTTCCTAACATCGTGCACAACTTTCTCAGTTCATTAATTCATGAATAAATAAATTGAAAACGAGTTTGCAATTATAATGTTATCTTGCTGATGGAGGCAATTCTTATAATCAATTTTTATTAGCGTCATATTGCTCACCACATTTTGAATAGCTAGAAGACTACATTCAATTCTCTAGCTCTTAAGTGTCTAAGCACATAAATCTGGATAGATGTTCAAGAAAAATATAAGATAATTTTTTTTCTCTTTTTTTAAAGTCAAAAATACTGAATGAAATCAATCAATCAGTCACAACTTTTTAAAATGGGGGTGAACGGAATTCAAACTAAAACACATAATGTAATTAGAGAACGCACTACATTCCTTGATATGGCGAGACAAAATCTGTTGACAATGAATATATCTTCCAGCAATTTTAAATATAGCTGCATTTTACAAAATGTCTAATCTTGCAAATTTTAATGATAAATTTCCCTCTTTATTTATTGACTCAATTGATGAGTTGTAAACAACTCATTTCTAGAGAGAGGCACTTGCACTCGAATTAAAATTCTTTTAAACTTAAGCAGAGTGAAACCCCCCGAAACCCTAATTCCCATTTCTTCCTAACATCGTGCACAACTTTCTCAGTTCATTAATTCAGAATAAATAATATTGAAAACGAGTTTGCAATTATAATGTTATCTTGCTGATGGAGGCAATTCTTATAATCAATTTTTATTAGCGTCATATTGCTCACCACATTTTGAATAGCTAGAAGACTACATTCAATTCTCTAGCTCTTAAGTGTCTAAGCACATAAATCTGGATAGATGTTCAAGAAAAATATAAGATAATTTTTTTTCTCTTTTTTTAAAGTCAAAAATACTGAATGAAATCAATCAATCAGTCACAACTTTTTAAAATGGGGGTGAACGGAATTCAAACTAAATCACATAATTAATTCAGAGAACGCTCTACATTTCTTGATATGGCGAGACAAAATCTGTTGACAATGAATATATCTTCCAGCAATTTTAAATATAGCTGCATTATACATAATGTTTCATCTTGTAAATTTTATGATAAATTTCCCTCTTTATTTATTGACTCAATTGATGAGTTGTAAACAACTCATTTCTTGAGACAGGCACTAACACTCGAATTAAAATTCTTTTAAACTTAAGCAGAGTGAAACACTGAACCCCCGAAACCCTAATTCCCATTTCTTCCTAACATCGTGCACAACTTTCTCAGTTCATTAATTCATGAATAAATAATATTAAAAACGAGTTTGCAAATATAATGTTATCTTGCTGATGGAGCCAATTCTTATAATCAATTTTTATTAGCGTCATATTGCTCACCACATTTTGAAAAGCTAGAAAACTACATTCAATTCTCTAGCTCTTAAGTGTCTAAGCACAGAAATATGGATAGATGTTCAAGAAAAATATAAGATAATTTATTTTCTCTTTTTTTAAAGTCAAAAATACTGAATGAAATCAATCAAACCAGCCACAACTTTTTAAAATGGGGGTGAACGGAATTCAAACTAAATCACATAATGTAATTCAGAGAACGCTCTACATTTCTTGATATACCGAGACAAAATCTGTTGACAATGAATATATCTTCCAGCAATTTTAAATATAGCTGCATTTTACATAATATTTCATCTTGTAAGTATTTATATAAATTTCCCTCTTTATTTATTGACTCAATTGATGAGTTGTAAACAACTCATTTCTTGAGAGAGGCACTAACACTCGAATTAAAATTCTTTTAAACTTAAGCAGAGTGAAACACTGAACCCCCGAAACCCTAATTCCCATTTCTTCCTAACATCGTGCACAACTTTCTCAGTTCATTAATTCATGAATAAATAATATATATTGAAAACGAGTTTGCAATTATAATGTTATCTTGCTGATGGAGGCAATTCTTATAATCAATTTTTATTAGCGTCATATTGCTCACCACATTTTGAATAGCTAGAAGACTACATTCAATTCTCTAGCTCTTAAGTGTCTAAGCACATAAATCTGGATAGATGTTCAAAGAAAATATAAGATTATTTATTTTGTTTTTTTTTAAGTCAAAAATGCTGAATGAAATCAATCAATCAGTCCACAACTTTTTAAAATGGGGGTGAACGGAATTCAAACTAAATTACATAATGTAATTCAGAGAATGCTCTACATTTCTTGATATGGCGAGACAAAATCTGTTGACAATGAATATATCTTCCAGCAATTTTAAATATAGCTGCATTTTACATAATGTTTCATCTTGTAAGTTTTTATGATAAATTTCCCTCTTTATTTATTGATTCAATTGATGAGTTTTAAACAACTCATTTCTTGAGACAGGCACTAAAACTCGAATTTAAATTCTCTTAAACTTAAGCAGGTTGAAAGAAACACGGAATCCCCGAAACCATAATTCCCATTTCTTCCTAACAACGTGCACAACTTCTCAGTTCATTAATTCATGAATAAATAATATTGAAAACGAGTTTGCAATTATAATGTTATCTTGCTGATGGAGGCAATTCTTATAATCAATTTTTATTAGCGTCATATTGCTCACCACATTTTGAATAGCTAGAAGACTACATTCAATTCTCTAGCTCTTAAGTGTCTAAGCACATAAATCTGGATAGATGTTCAAGAAAAATATAAGATAATTTTTTTTCTCTTTTTTTAAAGTCAAAAATACTGAATGAAATCAATCAAATTAGTCACAACTTTTTAAAATGGGGGTGAACGGGATTCAAACTAAATCACATAATGTTATTCAGAGAACGCTCTACATTTCTTGATCTGGCGAGACAAAATCTGTTGACAATGAATGTATCTTCGAGCAAATTTTAAATATAGCTGCATTTTACATAATGTTTTATCTTGTAAGTATTTTTGATAAATTTCCCTCTTTATTTATTGATTAAATTAATGAATTTTAAACAACTAATTTCTTGAGACAGGCACTAACACTCGAATTTAAATTCTTTTAAACTTAAGCAGATTGAAACACTGAAACCCAGAAACCCTAATTCCCATTTCTTCCTAACATCGTGCACAACTTTCTCAGTTCATTAATTCATGAAATAATGTTGAAAACGAATTTGCAAATATAATGTTATCTTGCTGATGGAGCCAATTCTTATAATCAATTATTATTATCGTCATATTGCTCACCACTTCTACGGACGACATTTGAATAGCTAGAAGACTACATTCAATTCTCTAGCTCTTAAGTGTCTAAGCACATAAATCTGGATAGATGTTCAAGAAAAATATAAGATAATTTTTTTTCTCTTTTTTTAAAGTCAAAAATACTGAATGAAATCAATCAAATTAGTCACAACTTTTTAAAATGGGGGTGAACGGGATTCAAACTAAATCACATAATGTTATTCAGAGAACGCTCTACATTTCTTGATATACCGAGACAAAATCTGTTGACAATGAATATATCTTCGAGCAATTTTAAATATAGCTGCATTTTACATAATATTTTATCTTGTGAGTATTTATGATAAATTTCCCTCTTTATTTATTGATTCAATTGATGAGTTTTAAACAACTCATTTCTTGAGAGAGGCACTAACACTCGAATTTAAATTCTTTTAATTTTAAGCAGAGTGAAACCCCCCGAAACCCTAATTCCCATTTCTTCCTAACATCGTGCACAACTTTCTCAGTTCATTAATTCATGAATAAATAATATTGAAAACGAATTTGCAATTATAATGTTATCTTGCTGATGGAGCCAATTCTTATCATCAATTTATATTATCGTCATATTGCTCACTAAATTTGAATAACTAGAAAACTACATCATTCAATTCTCTAGCTCTTAAGTGTCTAAGGACACAAATCTGGATAGATGTTCAAGAAAAATATAAGATAATTTTTTTTCTCTTTTTTTAAAGTCAAAAATACTGAATGAAATCAATCAAATTAGTCACAACTTTTTAAAATGGGGGTGAACGGGATTCAAACTAAATCACATAATGTAGTTCAGAGACTGCTCCCCATTTCTTGATATGACGAGACAAAATCTGTTGAGATTGAATATATCTTTCAGCAATTTTAAATATAGCTGCAATTTACATAATGTTTTATCTTGTAAGTTTTTAAGATAAATTTCCCTCTTTATTTATTGATTAAATTGATGAGTTTAAACAACTCATTTCTTGAGAGAGGCACTTACACTCGAATTTAAATTCTTTTAAACTTAAGCAGGCAGGTTGAAACACTGAACCCCCGAAACCCAAATTCCCATTTCTTCCTAACATCGTGCACAATTTTCTCAGTTCATTGATTCTTATGAAATAATATTGATAACGAATTTGCAATTAATTATAATGTTATCTTGATGATGGAGCCAATTCTTATAATCAATTTTTTATTATCGTCATATTGCTCACCACATTTTGAATAGCTAGAAAACTACATTCAATTCTCTAGCTCTTAAGTGTCTAAGCACATAAATCTGGATAGATGTTCAAGAAAAATATAAGATAATTTTTTTTCTCTTTTTTTAAAGTCAAAAATACTGAATGAAATCAATCAAATTAGTCACAACTTTTTAAAATGGGGGTGAACGGGATTCAAACTAAATCACATAATGTTATTCAGAGAACGCTCTACATTTCTTGATCTGGCGAGACAAAATCTGTTGACAATGAATATATCTTCCAGCAATTTTAAATATAGCTGCATTTTACATAATGTTTTATCTTGTAAATTTTAATGATAAATTTCCCTCTTTATTTATTGACTCAATTGATGAGTTGTAAAGAACTCATTTCTTGAGAGAGGCACTTGCACTCGAATTAAAATTCTTTTAAACTTAAGCAGAGTGAAACACTGAACCCCCGAAACCCTAATTCCCATTTCTTCCTAACATCGTGCACAACTTTCTCAGTTCATTAATTCATGAATAAATAATATTGAAAACGAGTTTGCAATTATAATGTTATCTTGCTGATGGAGGCAATTCTTATAATCAATTTTTATTAGCGTCATATTGCTCACCACATTTTGAATAGCTAGAAGACTACATTCAATTCTCTAGCTCTTAAGTGTCTAAGCACATAAATCTGGATAGATGTTCAAGAAAAATATAAGATAATTTATTTTGTGTTTTTTTAAAGTCAAAAATACTGAATGAAATCAATCAAATTAGTCACAACTTTTTAGAATGGGGGTGAACGGGATTCAAACTAAAACACAAAATGTAATTCAGAGTACGCGCTACATTTCTTGATATGATGAGACAAAATCTGTTGACAATGAATGTATCTTCCAGCAATTTTAAATATAGCTGCATTTTACATAATGTTTTATCTTGTAAATTTTAATGATAAATTTCCCTCTTTATTTATTGACTCAATTGATGAGTTGTAAAGAACTCATTTCTTGAGAGAGGCACTTGCACTCGAATTAAAATTCTTTTAAACTTAAGCAGAGTGAAACACTGAACCCCCGAAACCCTAATTCCCATTTCTTCCTAACATCGTGCACAACTTTCTCAGTTCATTAATTCATGAATAAATAATAATTGAAAACGAGTTTGCAATTATAATGTTATCTTGCTGATGGAGGCAATTCTTATAATCAATTTTTATTAGCGTCATATTGCTCACCACATTTTGAATAGCTAGAAGACTACATTCAATTCTCTAGCTCTTAAGTGTCTAAGCACATAAATCTGGATAGATGTTCAAGAAAAATATAAGATAATTTTTTTTCTCTTTTTTTAAAGTCAAAAATACTGAATGAAATCAATCAAATTAGTCACAACTTTTTAAAATGGGGGTGAACGGGATTCAAACTAAATCACATAATGTTATTCAGAGAACGCTCTACATTTCTTGATGTGACACGACGAAATCTGTTGACAATGAATATATCTCCCAGTAGTTTTAAATATAGCTCAATTTTGCATAATGTTTTATCTTGTTAGTTATTTTGGTAAATTTCCCACTTTAATTATATTGATTTAATTGATGAGTTTTAATCAACTCATTTCTTGGCACACGCACTAACACTCGAATTTAAATTCCTTTTAAGCTTAAGCAGAGTGAAACACTGAAACCCAGAAACCCTAATTCCCATTTCTTCCTAACATCGTGCACAACTTTCTCAGTTCATTAATTCATGAAATAATGTTGAAAACGAATTTGCAAATATAATGTTATCTTGCTGATGGAGCCAATTCTTATAATCAATTTTTATTAGCGTCATATTGCTCACCACATTTTGAATAGCTAGAAGACTACATTCAATTCTCTAGCTCTTAAGTGTGTAAGCACATAAATCTGGATAGATGTTCAAGAAAAATATAAGATAATTTTTTTTCTCTTTGTTTAAAGTCAAAAATACTGAATGAAATCAATCAAATTAGTCACAACTTTTTAAAATTGGGGTGAACGGGATTCAAACTAAATCAACATAATGTTATTCAGAGAACGCTCTACATTTCTTGATCTGGCGAGACAAAATCTGTTGACAATGAATACATCTTCCAGCAATTTTAAATATAGCTGCATTTTACATAATGTTTCATCTTGTAAGTTTTTATGATAAATTTCCCGCTATATTTATTGATTCAATTGATGAGTTTTAAACAACTCATTTCTTGAGACAGGCACTAACACTCGAATTTAAATTCTCTTAAACTTAAGCAGGTTGAAACACTGAACCCCCGAAACCCTAATTCCCATTTCTTCCTAACATCGTGCACAACTTTCTCAGTTCATTAATTCATGAATAAATAATATTGAAAACGAGTTTGCAATTATAATGTTATCTTGCTGATGGAGGCAATTCTTATAATCAATTTTTATTAGCGTCATATTGCTCACCACATTTTGAATAGCTAGAAGACTACATTCAATTCTCTAGCTCTTAAGTGTGTAAGCACATAAATCTGGATAGATGTTCAAAGAAAATATAAGATTATTTATTTTGTATTTTTTAAAGTCAAAAATGCTGAATGAAATCAATCAATCAGTCCACAACTTTTTTAAAATGGGGGTGAACGGAATTCAAACTAAATTACATAATGTAATTGAGAGAACGCTCTACATTTCTTGATATGGCGAGACAAAATCTGTTGACAATGAATATATCTTCCAGCAATTTTAAATATAGCTGCATTATACATAATGTTTCATCTTGTAAGTTTTATGATAAATTTCCCTCTTTATTTATTGATTCAATTGATGAGTTGTAAGCAACTCATTTCTTGAGACAGGCACTAACACTCGAATTTAAAAAATTCTTTTAAACTTAAGCAGAGTGAAACACTGAACCCCCGAAACCCTAATTCCCATTTCTTCCTAACATCGTGCACAACTTTCTCAGTTCATTAATTCATGAATAAATAATATTGAAAACGAGTTTGCAATTATAATGTTATCTTGCTGATGGAGGCAATTCTTATAATCAATTTTTATTAGCGTCATATTGCTCACCACATTTTGAATAGCTAGAAGACTACATTCAATTCTCTAGCTCTTAAGTGTGTAAGCACATAAATCTGGATAGATGTTCAAGAAAAATATAAGATAATTTTTTTTCTCTTTGTTTAAAGTCAAAAATACTGAATGAAATCAATCAAATTAGTCACAACTTTTTAAAATTGGGGTGAACGGGATTCAAACTAAAATCACATAATGTTATTCAGAGAACGCTCTACATTCCTTGATATGGCGAGACAAAATCTGTTGACAATGAATATATCTTCCAGCAATTTTAAATATAGCTGCATTTTACAAAATGTCTAATCTTGCAAGTTTTTTATGATAAATTTCCCTCTTTATTTATTGATTCAATTGATGAGTTGTAAACAACTCATTTCTTGAGAGAGGCACTTACACTCGAATTTAAATTCTTTTAATTTTAAGCAGAGTGAAACACTGAACCCCCGAAACCCTAATTCCCATTTCTTCCTAACATCGTGCACAACTTTCTCAGTTCATTAATTCATGAATAAATAATATTGAAAACGAGTTTGCAATTATAATGTTATCTTGCTGATGGAGGCAATTCTTATAATCAATTTTTATTAGCGTCATATTGCTCACCACATTTTGAATAGCTAGAAGACTACATTCAATTCTCTAGCTCTTAAGTGTCTAAGGACACAAATTTGGATAGATGTTCAAGAAAAATATAAGATAATTTATTTTCTTTTGTTTAAAGTCAAAAATACTGAATGAAATCAATCAATCAGTCACAACTTTTTAAAATGGGGGTGAACGGAATTAAAACTAAATCACATAATGTAATTCAGAGAACGCTCTACATTTCTTGATATACCGAGACAAAATCTGTTGACAATGAATATATCTTCCAGCAATTTTAAATATAGCTGCATTTTACATAATATTTCATCTTGTAAGTATTTATGATAAATTTCCCTCTTTATTTATTGATTCAATTGATGAGTTGTAAACAACTCATTTCTTGAGAGAGGCACTAACACTCGAATTTAAATTCTTTTAATTTTAAGCAGAGTGAAACCCCCCGAAACCCTAATTCCCATTTCTTCCTAACATCGTGCACAACTTTCTCAGTTCATTAATTCATGAATAAATAATATTGAAAACGAATTTGCAATTATAATGTTATCTTGATGATGGAGCCAATTCTAATAATCAATCTTTATTAGCGTCATATTGCTCACCACATTTTGAATAGCTAGAAAACTACATTCAATTCTCTAGCTCTAAAGTCTCTAAGCACACAAATCTGGATAGATGTTCAAGAAAAATATAAGAAAATTTATTTTGTGTTTTTTAAAGTCAAAAATACTGAATGAAATCAATCAAATTAGTCACAACTTTTTAAAATGGGGGTGAACGGGATTAAAACTAAAACACAAAATGTAATTCAGAGAACGCGCTACATTTCTTGATATGACGAGACAAAATCTGTTGACAATGAATATATCTTCCAGCAATTTTAAATATAGCTGCATTTTACATAATGTTTTATCTTGTAAATTTTAATGATAAATTTCCCTCTTTATTTATTGACTCAATTGATGAGTTGTAAAGAACTCATTTCTTGAGAGAGGCACTTGCACTCGAATTAAAATTCTTTTAAACTTAAGCAGAGTGAAACACTGAACCCCCGAAACCCTAATTCCCATTTCTTCCTAACATCGTGCACAACTTTCTCAGTTCATTAATTCATGAATAAATAATATTGAAAACGAGTTTGCAATTATAATGTTATCTTGCTGATGGAGGCAATTCTTATAATCAATTTTTATTAGCGTCATATTGCTCACCACATTTTGAATAGCTAGAAGACTACATTCAATTCTCTAGCTTTAAGTGTCTAAGCACATAAATCTGGATAGATGTTCAAGAAAAATATAAGATAATTTTTTTTCTCTTTTTTTAAAGTCAAAAATACTGAATGAAATCAATCAAATTAGTCACAACTTTTTAAAATGGGGGTGAACGGGATTCAAACTAAATCACATAATGTTATTCAGAGAACGCTCTACATTTCTTGATCTGGCGAGACAAAATCTGTTGACAATGAATATATCTTCCAGCAATTTTAAATATAGCTGCATTTTACATAATGTTTTATCTTGTAAATTTTAATGATAAATTTCCCTCTTTATTTATTGACTCAATTGATGAGTTGTAAAGAACTCATTTCTTGAGAGAGGCACTTGCACTCGAATTAAAATTCTTTTAAACTTAAGCAGAGTGAAACACTGAACCCCCGAAACCCTAATTCCCATTTCTTCCTAACATCGTGCACAACTTTCTCAGTTCATTAATTCATGAATAAATAATTTGAAAACGAATTTGCAAATATAATGTTATCTTGCTGATGGAGCCAATTCTTATAATCAATTATTATTAGCGTCATATTGCTCACCACATTTTGAATAGCTAGAAGACTACATTCAATTCTCTAGCTCTTAAGTGTCTAAGCACATAAATCTGGATAGATGTTCAAGAAAAATATAAGATAATTTATTTTCTCTTTTTTTAAAGTCAAAAATACTGAATGAAATCAATCAAATTAGTCACAACTTTTTAAAATGGGGGTGAACGGGATTCAAACTAAAACACAAAATGTAATTAAGAGAACGCGCTACATTTCTTGATATAACGAGACAAAATCTGTTGACAATGAATATATCTTCCAGCATTTTAAATATAGCTGCATTTTACATAATGTTTTATCTTGTAAATTTTAATGATAAATTTCCCTCTTTATTTATTGACTCAATTGATGAGTTGTAAAGAACTCATTTCTTGAGAGAGGCACTTGCACTCGAATTAAAATTCTTTTAAACTTAAGCAGAGTGAAACACTGAACCCCCGAAACCCTAATTCCCATTTCTTCCTAACATCGTGCACAACTTTCTCAGTTCATTAATTCATGAATAAATAATATTGAAAACGAGTTTGCAATTATAATGTTATCTTGCTGATGGAGGCAATTCTTATAATCAATTTTTATTAGCGTCATATTGCTCACCACATTTTGAATAGCTAGAAGACTACATTCAATTCCTAGCTCTTAAGTGTCTAAGCACATAAATCTGGATAGATGTTCAAAAAAAATATAAGATAATTTATTTTCTATTTTTTAAAGTCAAAAATACTGAATGAAATCAATCAATCAGTCACAACTTTTTAAAATGGGGGTGAACGGAATTCAAACTAAATCACATAATGTAATTCAGAGAACGCTCTACATTTCTTGATATACCGAGACAAAATCTGTTGACAATGAATATATCTTCCAGCAATTTTAAATATAGCTGCATTATACATAATATTTCATCTTGTAAGTTTTATGATAAATTTCCCTCTTTATTTATTGATTCAATTGATGAGTTGTAAACAACTCATTTCTTGAGACAGGCACTAACACTCGAATTTAAATTCTTTTAAACTTAAGCAGAGTGAAACACTGAAACCCAGAAACCCTAATTCCCATTTCTTCCTAACATCGTGCACAACTTTCTCAGTTCATTAATTCATGAAATAATATTGAAAACGAATTTGCAAATATAATGTTATCTTGCTGATGGAGCCAATTCTTATAATCAATTATTATTAGCGTCATATTGCTCACCACATTTGAATAGCTAGAAGACTACATTCAATTCTCTAGCTCTTAAGTGTCTAAGCACATAAATCTGGATAGATGTTCAAGAAAAATATAAGATAATTTTTTTTCTCTTTGTTTAAAGTCAAAAATACTGAATGAAATCAATCAATCAGTCACAACTTTTTAAAATGGGGGTGAACGGAATTCAAACTAAAACACATAATGTAATTCAGAGAACGCACTACATTTCTTGATATACCGAGACAAAATCTGTTGACAATGAATATATCTTCCAGCAATTTTAAATATAGCTGCATTTTACATAATATTTTATCTTGTAAGTATTTATGATAAATTTCCCTTTTATTTATTGATTCAATTGATGAGTTGTAAACAACTCATTTCTTGAGAGAGGCACTAACACTCGAATTTAAATTCTTTAATTTTAAGCAGAGTGAAACACTGAACCCCCGAAACCCTAATTCCCATTTCTTCCTAACATCGTGCACAACTTTCTCAGTTCATTAATTCATGAATAAATAATATTGAAAACGAGTTTGCAATTATAATGTTATCTTGCTGATGGAGGCAATTCTTATAATCAATTTTTATTAGCGTCATATTGCTCACCACATTTTGAATAGCTAGAAGACTACATTCAATTCTCTAGCTCTTAAGTGTCTAAGCACATAAATCTGGATAGATGTTCAAGAAAAATATAAGATAATTTTTTTTCTCTTTTTTTAAAGTCAAAAATACTGAATGAAATCAATCAAATTAGTCACAACTTTTTAAAATGGGGGTGAACGGGATTCAAACTAAATCACATAATGTTATTAGAGAACGCTCTACATTTCTTGATCTGGCGAGACAAAATCTGTTGACAATGAATATATCTTCCAGCAAATTAAAAATATAGCTGCATTTTACATAATGTTTTATCTTGTAAATATTAATGATAAATTTCCCTCTTTATTTATTGACTAAATTAATGAATTGTAAACAACTAATTTCTTGAGACAGGCACTAACACTCGAATTAAAATTCTTTTAAACTTAAGCAGAGTGAAACACTGAACCCCCGAAACCCTAATTCCCATTTCTTCCTAACATCGTGCACAACTTTCTCAGTTCATTAATTCATGAATAAATAATATTGAAAACGAGTTTGCAATTATAATGTTATCTTGCTGATGGAGGCAATTCTTATAATCAATTTTTATTAGCGTCATATTGCTCACCACATTTTGAATAGCTAGAAGACTACATTCAATTCTCTAGCTCTTAAGTGTCTAAGCACATAAATCTGGATAGATGTTCAAAAAAAATATAAGATAATTTATTTTCTATTTTTTAAAGTCAAAAATACTGAATGAAATCAATCAATCAGTCACAACTTTTTAAAATGGGGGTGAACGGAATTAAAACTAAATCACATAATGTAATTCAGAGAACGCTCTACATTTCTTGATATGGCGAGACAAAATCTGTTGACAATGAATATATCTTCCAGCAATTTTAAATATAGCTGCATTATACATAATGTTTCATCTTGTAAGTTTTATGATAAATTTCCCTCTTTATTTATTGATTAAATTAATGAATTGTAAACAACTAATTTCTTGAGACAGGCACTAACACTCGAATTTAAATTCTTTTAAACTTAAGCAGATTGAAACACTGAACCCCGAAACCCTAATTCCCATTTCTTCCTAACATCGTGCACAACTTTCTCAGTTCATTAATTCATGAATAAATAATATTGAAAACGAGTTTGCAATTATAATGTTATCTTGCTGATGGAGGCAATTCTTATAATCAATTTTTATTAGCGTCATATTGCTCACCACATTTTGAATAGCTAGAAGACTACATTCAATTCTCTAGCTCTTAAGTGTCTAAGCACATAAATCTGGATAGATGTTCAAGAAAAATATAAGATAATTTTTTTTCTCTTTTTTTAAAGTCAAAAATACTGAATGAAATCAATCAAATTAGTCACAACTTTTTAAAATGGGGGTGAACGGGATTCAAACTAAATCACATAATGTTATTCAGAGAACGCTCTACATTTCTTGATCTGGCGAGACAAAATCTGTTGACAATGAATATATCTTCCAGCAATTTTAAATATAGCTGCATTTTACATAATGTTTTATCTTGTAAATTTTAATGATAAATTTCCCTCTTTATTTATTGACTCAATTGATGAGTTGTAAAGAACTCATTTCTTGAGAGAGGCACTTGCACTCGAATTAAAATTCTTTTAAACTTAAGCAGAGTGAAACACTGAACCCCCGAAACCCTAATTCCCATTTCTTCCTAACATCGTGCACAACTTTCTCAGTTCATTAATTCATGAATAAATAATATTGAAAACGAGTTTGCAATTATAATGTTATCTTGCTGATGGAGGCAATTCTTATAATCAATTTTTATTAGCGTCATATTGCTCACCACATTTTGAATAGCTAGAAGACTACATTCAATTCTCTAGCTCTTAAGTGTGTAAGCACATAAATCTGGATAGATGTTCAAGAAAAATATAAGATAATTTTTTTTCTCTTTGTTTAAAGTCAAAAATACTGAATGAAATCAATCAAATTAGTCACAACTTTTTAAAATTGGGGTGAACGGGATTCAAACTAAATCACATAATGTTATTCAGAGAACGCTCTACATTTCTTGATCTGGCGAGACAAAATCTGTTGACAATGAATATATCTTCCAGCAATTTTAAATATAGCTGCATTTTACATAATGTTTTATCTTGTAAATTTTAATGATAAATTTCCCTCTTTATTTATTGACTCAATTGATGAGTTGTAAAGAACTCATTTCTTGAGAGAGGCACTTGCACTCGAATTAAAATTCTTTTAAACTTAAGCAGAGTGAAACACTGAACCCCCGAAACCCTAATTCCCATTTCTTCCTAACATCGTGCACAACTTTCTCAGTTCATTAATTCATGAATAAATAATATTGAAAACGAGTTTGCAATTATAATGTTATCTTGCTGATGGAGGCAATTCTTATAATCAATTTTTATTAGCGTCATATTGCTCACCACATTTTGAATAGCTAGAAGACTACATTCAATTCTCTAGCTCTTAAGTGTGTAAGCACATAAATCTGGATAGATGTTCAAGAAAAATATAAGATAATTTTTTTTCTCTTTGTTTAAAGTCAAAAATACTGAATGAAATCAATCAAATTAGTCACAACTTTTTAAAATTGGGGTGAACGGGATTCAAAACTAAATCACATAATGTTATTCAGAGAACGCTCTACATTTCTTGATCTGGCGAGACAAAATCTGTTGACAATGAATATATCTTCCAGCAATTTTAAATATATAGCTGCATTTTACATAATGTTTCATCTTGTAAGTTTTTATGATAAATTTTTAATTGATTTAAGTTTCTTCTTTCCAAATTTAATTCTCTTTTTTTAGATTATAGTAATTTCTGGTCTAGCCCATTTTTTTTATTCTTGAATTTCCATAGGCAAAATACTTAGCCAATTTCATATAAAGCTCTAAGGCTATTTATTCAATTGTATATAAGAGTGTAATTTTCTCTCACAATTTTTTTTTTTTTTTTTTTTGCTTCTAGCTGATTGATTTAGTTTCATTTAATATTTTGAACTTTTATGCACTGTCCTCAACTTCAAAAAATTAAACTTTCCATAAAGGATTTTTTAAAGACTTTTCGTATATTAAAGAGATATTCCTTTCCTTGTATACTTAGTAAAGCATTATAAAGAATACGTTAACTGACAAATAATAATGGCAAAATGATCCTGTATCTTTGACTGTTTTACTTTCAATTCTTATCTATTAATTTCGCCACAATACTAACAACTATGTTAGATTAAACAATTATATGAAAAAAGACTTTAAAGATTTGAGAAATTTCGTTCTATACTTTCCATAACATTTTCAAATCTCTATCTTGAGATAATTGAGTAGCATCTCGTCGGCAAAAAAGGAAATGCAAAGAATAAATATTGTAGACAATTTCAACTTGATTAATCTGTAGCAATGCATTTCATGCGAAACTTAGTCAAAGGCTTAAACTGCTTCACTGAAAGTATGAGCCTTCCTATGATACACTATTCTCGATATGCTAAGATGAGATTTAAGAAATTTAACAATAAGGATTCTATGAAGAAATTCATAGTGTACTACTTAAAGTATCCCCATAAAATATTAAATGGCGTACTCTTGAATTGAATCTGGCGTAATCTTGATTTGAATCTTTAAAGTATTATATAAACTAGAAACAAAAAGATCTCTTTATTTAAACATTGCTCATTATTATCATGAATATTAATTAAAGCTTTCGAAGGTGCCTCTCTGATAAAGTTAATTGGAAATATCTTGCTAGTCGACATATTTTGAAATAGAAAAAGTTGCACGCCCCTCGCTGAGATCAAAACATCTGATAATAAGACAAGATAAAAGCTTACTCATTGAGGATCCTTCGTGCTTATTATGCTCTCTGATCTCTATATTTGGATTTGGAAAAGCCCGCTTAAAATTAAATCACTATTGACCTTCACTTAAGAAAGCTGCTCATACAATTGAAACATGCAGAGCTGAAATAAGCCTTCTCTTAATTCTTTATCACTCTTCGAAAGAAACTAAATTATTTGTAAATGCATTGATTTAAGTTTCTTCTTTCCAAATTTAACTCTCTTTTTTTAGATTATAGTAATTTCTGGTCTAGCCCATTTTAATTATTCTTGAATTTCCATAGGCAAAATACTTAGCCAATTTCATATAAAGCTCTAAGGCTATTTATTCAATTGTATAAAGAGTGTAATTTTCTCTCACTTGCTTCTAGCTGATTGATTTAGTTTCATTTAATATTTTGAGCTTTTATGCACTGATCTCTACTTTAAAAAATAATTAAACTTTCCATAAAGGATCTTTCAAAGATTTTTCATATATTAAGAGATTCACCTTTCCTTTTATACTTAGCAACGCATTTTGAAGGATACGTTAACTGACAAATAATAATGGCAACACGATCCTGTATGTTTTATTGTTTTACTTTCAATCCTAATCTATTGATTTCGCCACAATATTAATATATATGTAGGATTTAAAATTGTATGAAAAAAGACTTTAAAGATTTGAGAAATTTCGTTCTATACTTTCCATAACATTTTCAAATCTCTATCTTGAGATAATTGAGCAGCATCTCGTCGGCAAAAAAGGAAAATCAAAGAATAAATATTGTAGAGAATTTCAATTTGGTTAATCTGTAGCAATGCGTTTTATGCGAAAATTAGTCAAAGGCTTGAACTGCTTAACTGAAAGTATGAGCCTTCCTATGATACACTATTATCGATATGCTAAGATGAGATTTAAGAAATTGAACAATAAGGATTCTATGAAAAATTCATAGTGTACTACTTAAAGTATCCCCATAAAATATTAAATGGCGTACTCTTGAATTGAATCTGGCGTAATCTTGATTTGAATCTTTATAGTATTATATAAACTAGAAACAAAAAGATCTCTTTATTTAAACATTGCTCATTATTATCATGAATATTAATTAAAGCTTTCGAAGGTGCCTCTCTGATAAAGTTAATTGGAAATATCTTGCTAGTCGACATATTTTGAAATAGAAAAAGTTGCACGCCCCTCGCTGAGATCAAAACATCTGATAATAAGACAAGATAAAAGCTTACTCATTGAGGATCCTTCGTGCTTATTATGCTCTCTGATCTCTATATTTGGATTTGGAAAAGCCCGCTTAAAATTAAATCACTATTGACCTTCACTTAAGAAAGCTGCTCATACAATTGAAACATGCAGAGCTGAAATAAGCCTTCTCTTAATTCTTTATCATCTTCGAAAGAAACTAAATTATTTGTAAATGCATTGATTTAAGTTTCTTCTTTCCAAATTTAACTCTCTTTTTTTAGATTATAGTAATTTCTGGTCTAGCCCATTTTAATTATTCTTGAATTTCCATAGGCAAAATACTTAGCCAATTTCATATAAAGCTCTAAGGCTATTTATTCAATTGTATAAAGAGTGTAATTTTCTCTCACTTGCTTCTAGCTGATTGATTTAGTTTCATTTAATATTTTGAACTTTTGTGCACTGATCTCGACCTTTAGAAAATAAAACTTTCGCATAAGAATATTTAAGAAGATTTTGAGCGTATATTAAAGAGATATACCTTTCCTTTTACACTTAGCAAAGCATTATGAAGAATACGTTAACTGACAAATAATAATGGCAACACGATCCTGTATCTTTTATTATTTTACTTTCAATCCTAATCTATTGATTTCGCCACAATATTAATATATATGTAGGATTTAAAATTGTATGAAAAAAGACTTTAAAGATTTGAGAAATTTCGTTCTATACTTTCCATAACATTTTCAAATCTCTATCTTGAGATAATTGAGCAGCATCTCGTCGGCAAAAAAGGAAAATCAAAGAATAAATATTGTAGAGAATTTCAATTTGGTTAATCTGTAGCAATGCGTTTTATGCGAAAATTAGTCAAAGGCTTGAACTGCTTAACTGAAAGTATGAGCCTTCCTATGATACACTATTATCGATATGCTAAGATGAGATTTAAGAAATTGAACAATAAGGATTCTATGAAAAATTCATAGTGTACTACTTAAAGTATCCCCATAAAATATTAAATGGCGTACTCTTGAATTGAATCTGGCGTAATCTTGATTTGAATCTTTATAGTATTATATAAACTAGAAACAAAAAAATCTTTATTTATACATTGCTCATTATTATCATGAATATTAATTAAAGCTTTCGAAGTGCCTCTCTGTTAAAGTGCATTGTAAATATCTTGCTAGTCGACATATTTTGAAAAAGAAAAAGTTGCACGCCCCTCGCTGAGATCAAAACATCGGATAATAAGACAAGATATAAAGCTTACTCATTGAGGATCCTTCGTGCTTATTATGCTCTCTGATCTCTATATTTTGAATTTGGAAAAAGCCCGTTTAAAATTAAATCACTATTGAACTTCACTTAAGAAGCTGCTCATACAATTGGAACATGCAGAGCTGAAATAAGCCTTTTCTTAATTCCTTTATCACCCTTCGAAAGAAACTAAATTATTTGTAACTGCATTGGTTTAAGTTTCTTTTCAAATT
>ARYC01010942.1:0-17484 GCA_000711775.1 Oxytricha trifallax
CCCTTATATTTCAAGTAAGATTTATAGCTTAACTCTTTGGAAAAATCTGGTACTAGCATCTTCTTGATGAAGGAATAGAGCAAGCTTCACAGAGAGCGAAAGTCGCAGACAAAGTATGAAGTTCAGCAAGAGACTTTTTATTCAAATATTTAGCCTCCAGAGTCAATGAACATAGATGCTGGAGCTGGCAGCAAGAGAAGAAACTTAGGAGGAAGGAAGCAAGAAGTAGAAGAGAAGAAAGAGAAGCCAGCTCCCGCTAAAGAATTTTAAATGTGACTTATATATTCATTAACTTAACTACAAAACTTATTTATATACATTCACTCTCCCTTCTTTAACACACTTTTAAGCCAACAAATTATCTACTCTCTTCGCTGAGCTTTTAATAAAGTCTACTGTTTCGATAGGTATGTCATGCATCAAGTGATATAGCAGCAGTTTCTTGTAATGACCTTTTAATATTCCCCAGTAGAACTCAATTCCATTAAACTATGGACTGTAAGGTACGTTGAACACTTGCGTTATTCTAAGTTGTTCATAACTCTTCCTTGTTTCTTTTGTCTTAAGAACAGAAAGATTATCAACGAATAGTATAATCTCTTATTCAGGGTACTTCTCTCTCAGCTGCTCTAAGAACTTAATATACTGCTGTCTTAATAGAGCGAGGATGAATAAGATAAGTTTCTAAACCAGTATCCTCGCTAATTCCTCCAAGAATAGCCATTGTTTATACCTTGACTTTCTAGTCATATACTTCTATGTTGCTATGCCTCTTATACCAAGACTTCTAGATGAAAGTGTTGAATGTAAACACAGCCTCGTCAGCATGAATAAACTTAATATTATTCTATTAGGCTCTCTGCATTTAAATATTAATATAATTTAAGTTATTGTTGTAAATTTAAGAGTGAAATCAATTACTCTCTTGATACGATCTACACCTTTATAAGAGATCCCGTTTCATTTGTAAATGTTTGCAACAGATTATGCAGAGATCTTCAACTCAGGGAACTGGCGGTGAAACATAATAGCTCGTTAGTCGAGAGAGAAGTGAGCCCAATACTTCACAAGTTTTTTCATTAATAAGATAGTCAATATGCTTCTATAGAAACTTAGATTTCCTCTTAGGCTAAGAATTCAGCTATTATTGCTTTAATTACAACAGCTTTCAAGCAGTGAGAACGAACAGTTGAGGGACTACGCTTTAAGAGCAGTGCAATAATAGACTTATAGTTCAGTACTGGTTTGAGTTATTCACTATACATATCGCATCCATAACGCAGTTTAAACACTAAATCTATATACTCTTCATCATAAATAGACCCCAAAATCTTCTAATTTTAGTCTCGCATTTATTGTAGGAATACATTCGATTTGGGAAAATAAAATAATAATAAATTAATAAATAATTAAAATAGATGCAGTTGACTTTCTGGAAAGCTAGACAATATGGTACTCATTTAAAAGAGAATTCAAAATCAGCTGGACTTTACTATTGGCGGTACCCCTCTATCGCATTCCAGAAGCGAGATAACTCGATTTTTATTTTTGGTGATTTGTTTAGTTGAATTTAATGATTAAATTAAAATCGAATTATCTCGCTTCAGGAATACGATAGAGGGGTACCGCCAATAGTAAAGTCCAGCTGATTTTGAATTCTCTTTCAAATGAGTACCATTTTGTCTAGCTTTCCAGAAAGTCAACTGCCTTTATTTTAATTATTTATTAATTTATTATTATTTTATTTTCCCAAATCGAATGTATTCCTACAATAATTAATAACCCCAACCCCTAACAAATTCCCTACAAATCAAAGCACTTATAAACCTCATTAAGGGGTTTTGAATGTATAATATTTTATATTTTTTAGAATAAATGAATTTTTTTAAAGTAATATTCAAATTGGTTTATTAAGATTTAAATAAGTCTTAAAAAATATGCAATTAATGTAAAATTAATAAATAAGTAAAATAATATATAAATTATCTGTAATAGAAGCCCCAAAACCCCTTGATGAGGTTATTAAATGCTTTGATTTATAGAAATTAGTTAGGGTTGGGAGTTATTAATTAAAATTTGGACTAACTTTGGGTCTATTTATGATGAATAATATATAGATTTAGTGGTTTAAACAACGTTCTTGATGTGATATTTATAGTGAATAATATAAACCAGTATTGAACTATAAGTCAATTGCATTGCTCTTAAAGCGTAGTCCTTCTACCTTTCACTCTCACTATTTGAAAGTAATATTACTAAAGTAATAATTGTTGAATTCTATGACTTAGAGGAAGTCAAAATTTCTATAGAAGCATATTGACTATCTTAATAATGTTAAAACATTTAAGTAATGTGCTTATTTCTCTATCGACCAACGAGTTACAAAGTATCATCGCCAGTTCCCTGAGTTAAGATCTCTGCATAGTCTGTCGCAAACATTTATAACGAAATGGTATCTCTTAAAAAAATGTGAATCGTATCAAGAGAGTGATTGATTTCACTCTGCCATTTTACAAAAATTACTTAAATTATATTTTATAACTAAATGCAGAGAGCCTAATAGAATAACATTAAGTTTATTTATGCAGACGAAGCTGTGTTTACCTTCAACACTTTCATCTCGAAGTCATAATATAGAAGTATATACTAGAAAATCAAAGTATAAAAAATAAAAATTCTTGGAGGAATTAGCGAGGATTCTGGTTTAGAGTCTTATGTTTTTCATTCTCGCTCTATTAAGACAGAGCAGTATATTATGATAATGATTTTTAGCATATTAAGGAAGATCTTTTATTATGGCCGATAATCACAACTAAATCAGTGTAGAAGGTGCCTGACCAAATGTTTGTCCATAAGTGAGAATCCTGATTCCAACCTAGTCTCTATGTCTACGACACAGTGACACTGTATACAACTAGTCTATACGTCCGCTGGAATATTTTGATGGTAAGTCCAGTACAGACTCCTTCCCCATTAACTCCTAATTTGCGTAAAGAAGGGGCATCCATTCCAATGACGTTGTGTATCAAAAGAGTTTACCAACCACTTAGTTACTACTGGCTCCTGTTTTCTCTACCAATGAGAGGCGTGTAGCCCTCGACGAAAAATTGGGCGCCTTTGTCTTAAGTTGTCACTCAAGCCACTATCGAGCCATGCGACTGAATGCAGAGCAATATGTACTAGCTTGAAGAGCATTAGAGGCAGTAGGTAGGTATCCAGGTTCACCATGAGAAGGTGGGTTGGATGAACCCAGAGCAGTATATTAAGTTCTTAGAGCAGCTGAGAGAGAAGTACCCTGAATAAGAGATTATACTATTCGTTGATAATCTTTCTGTTCATAAGACAAAGAAACAAGAAAGAGTTATGAACAACTTAGAATAACGCAAGTGTTCAACGTACCTTACAGTCCATAGTTAAATAGAATTGAGTACTACTGGGGTATTAAAAGGCCATTTTAAGAAACTGCTGCTATTCCACTTGATGCATGACCTACCTATCGATACAGTAGACCTCATTAAAAACACAGCGAAGAGAGTAGATAATTAATTGGCTTAAAAGTGTGCTAAAGAAAGGAGAGTGAATGTATATAAATAAGTTTTAGAGTTAAGTTAATGAACATATAAGTCACATTTAAAATTCTTTAGGGGGAGCTGGCTTATCTTTCTTTTCTTTTACTTCTTGCTTCCCTCTTCTAAGTTTCTTCTCTTGCTGCCAACTCCTGCATCTATATTAATTAGCTCTGGTGGCTGAATATTAGAGTATAGTCTCTTGCTAACTTCATACTTTGTCTGCGACTTTGGCTCTATGTGAAGCTTGCTCTATTCCTTCATAAAAAATATGCCAGTACCAGATTTTTCTAAAGAGTTAAATTACAAATCTTACTTGAAATATATGGGTGCTTCTCCAACTCTGATAGCAGCTCTCACTTATCTTGATCCCCTGTTTATCCTTATCTTCTGAAGAGATGCTTTACCTTTTCTTATGAGATTCTTGACTAATTTCTTTCAAGTAATCACCTTTAATTTTAGCAAATATGCCAAAGAAATAATTTCTTTTAGGTAATTTATTTGACAACTGCATCTTAGTAGGCAGGTACTGCAAAACCTCTGGGTCGTTCATTGCATCATCATATAAGCTAGGTACTGAGATCTCTGGATAGTTTGGAATCTCTGCAAACTTTACATCTTAAGTTTTCAAAGCTTTCTTCTCTTCGCAGAGTATCGCTCTTAGAAATGAAATTTTTGTACCTTCTATTGTTGAAAGGAACAAACAAAACTATGATCAATTTTTGTTTACAAGAATTCATTACCTTACTGTACCAGGTAGGGATGCAAATCCTAGCTTCTAAATGAATCTTCTTATGCTTGAGATCTTATAATTACATTTCGTACATGAACTTTATCTTGTTTATAAATCTAAGAATTTATATTAAAATTTAAGTTTATTGATTTCAATTATATACCTCTGTCAACTTACTATTAAAAATGGGTATCCTATAGGAGGTCAACCTCTTAGCAGGATATAGAGAAGGTTTTGAGAACTTGTTTCAAATTTTAGAGATTGATATAAATTCTACTGTTATATTTCCATATTTTAAATTTAAATTGGTACGTATTTATTAGGAGCTTTAATTAATTTTAGTACTTAATTGGGAGCACCCTAATTTTAATCATAAAATAACAAAATACCTCCTAAGCAGTACGTACATATTAAGGAGCACCTCATAAATAAATACGTGCTATAATCATCTTATTTATTGAAAGTTAAAATGGTTGCTCTCTCACCCATTTTTAGAGCTGGATTGTCCTCTAATACTCATTTTTATTATCTAATACTCTAAGAATTTCCAATAAAACTTTTAGACTTGTAAAGCTCTTATATAAGCTCTTAGTTATAGAGGCAGTTTTATAATTTTAAATTCAAATTTTAAATATGAGCGCTAACATTTTAAGAAAAACAACAGCACTTCCATCAAACTAAATGAGACTTACCTTTGGCAGAATAAAAGTGTGATAGCTGTGAGATTTACTCTCATAAGGAACTACCAGAGATATCACTTGAGGTCTCTGTTATTAAAATAGAAATAAATAATACAAAATAATGGCAAACAAGTGTGTGGGAGACAGAGAGGAAGAGAAATGTATTAATGAAATGGCTATACAAACTGAAGAAGTAGAAGTCTACTTTTGTGTGAAGTGTTGAGAGAGACTTCGCTCATAAATCTAGTTGGTATAGACATATGAAAGAGCATAGAGAAGCCAAGCCCGCTGTTTACTTAAAGCACGATAAAATCGATGGAAAATATAATTGCTTCGAGTGCCATAAGTAGTATGCGCATACAAGAGATTTAAGGAAGCATCTTTTAAAAAAAACACAAGAAAGATTTAGAGATTGAAAAGCATGATGATGAATTGAAGCTACTTAACAAAAAAAAGCAAGAGAATCTTTGAAAATGGTAGAGCTCGAACAGTCTAGGGAATCAGTATATGTGAGGAAATCACGCAACCTACTATCATCCGAAATCACAAAGATCATGATTAAAATTCAATATAAAAAGATTCCTGTTCTTGCCTAAATTGACCTAGACACTTCACTTTAAAGCTACCTTATATTACAAGACTCCTTTGATATGAAAGTTATCAATGATCATCAGTATGCATACAAGGTCTATCCCTTCAACTATTTATTAAGTGATGATAAATATTAAATGGAGTTTACAAATGAGTATCAAGTATTCACTCAAGCAAAGTTCAAAGATTGCAGCTACTTAATTAAGTTAGATGCTGTTCTCCTTGCCAAGGATCATGTTGCTTTCAGACTCCCACTCTATGAAATAACCCTAAGAGATTTCATTACAGATCAAAGAAATCATAAGTAGCTTGGATAAATAGCAACTCAGACCATACAAGGTATAAAAGAGCTTCACAAGTTAGGGTTTGTTCACAGAGATTTGAAGCAAGAAAATATAATGATAAACTTCTCACCAGTAAGAGTAGCAATAATAGATTTCAACAGAGCCTAAAGAATGGAAGTATCAAGGCTTGGAACTGTAATTGGAACTCAAGAGTACTATCCCAGGAAAAGAAGACTGGAGAGATGGTGACTTTTAGTGGGATGTGTGGGCTTTAGCAGCAATAATAATAGAGTGCGATATGCCTCGCAACGATTACTACTCAACAAGATGTGAGAAAGATGCTAATCAAAGAATAAAGTAATTTATAGACAAAACTAGAGTCTCTCAATCAATAAAACATATTGCAGAATCAGAAATAATAAAACCAAACTCAAGATCTGACATATCAATAGAACAGATAGAGTTGTGGTTAAGCAAGATATACTTTCGACCTCTCCCACATGATCCAAAAATGCATTTTGAGTGATTAAATTAAATACATTTACTATACATTTAAAATTAAAACCTATTAATAACCCCAACCCCTAACAAATTCCCTACAAATCAAAGCACTTATAAACCTCATTAAGGGGTTTTGGGGTTTTTAATGTAAATCTTTCCCTATGTTGTTTAATTTCAATAAAAGTGTGGTTAAATATAATTTTATTGTATGTGATAATTTTTATTTAAAAAAATATAATAATAATTTTCTTGTTTAAATGGAGCTATAATATTATTTTAGAAATATTTTTAATAAAATATTCCTTAAATATTTATGTAATAATTGTAAAATTTCATGATAATTTTATTGTTCAGATATTTTCTCTCCTTAATTCTTATTAACATTATAAATAATTTAACATAATTTTTTGATATTATTTTTCCATCTCGACGATATTTTAAAAAGCTCTAATTTTAAGATGTTTTTGCCATAATTATAAATATATTTAATTTTTCTCAGAAGGCTCAGAAGATTAATGATGAAATTAATATTACTTAAATACTAGAATGATTTATTTTAATTTAAACTAAAATAAAGATAATTAGATTATTAAATTTTTACTGTAAGATTAGTTATATTTTTAACGCATTAACTATAATATTCAAAATAATTTGCTCTATAGATTAAAATTAATTAATAATTTAATCATATATTTATCATTGTGGTTCATTTTTTAATTTAGTAAGGTAATATGATTATTTTAAGATAAAAAACAAATTTATTTTTCTCTATTAATTGATAAATATTTTATAAATCCAAAATATTATTGAAAAGAATATATTTAAAATATTAAAAATTCGCTAAAAATATTTTAAGAAAATTTGAAAAATTTAAATTTAGTATGAATTATTTATTAATTAAATTAACTAACTAGTTTTATTTTGCAATCACTTTTTTAAGTGAAGATATTTAAAGGTATATTAATACTTTGTAATATAACTAATCATTTTTTATGAAAAGCATCCATTAATTACATAAATAAAAATATAAAAAATATATTTGATTCGACTAGTAATAAAATGATCCTAAAATTTTTCTTTTGATTTTTCAAAGCAAGGTGATATTTTTGAAGTATATGTGAATTTTTTTATCAATTAAAATTGATATTTTATTAAATTTGTTTTAAGTCTTAAAACAATAAGAAAAGAGTAAATAAATGCAGTAGAATGTATATTGACATTAGTTTATCTCAAGATGCAATCAATGAATTGTCTGAGAGATTTCCACTATGATCTTGGGCGGATATACGCTCATAAACCACGGATATCCGCGCAATGTATCGTAAAAAACTCCCACTTCAAACGACATTCGTCTGAATCGCATTCTTAAATGAAGGACTCTATCAATTAATTGCATTCATTTTCAATAATTCTTAATTATATCTATTATATCTGAGTATTATTAAATTAACGCAATTTATAAATTTAATAACTTATCCGCAATTAAAATTCTCTTAAGAGAAATCAATTTGACTTTAAAACTTTTAATTTTCAATTAAGAATTAAAATTAATCCATCAGATATAATAGATATAATTAAGAATTATTGAAAATGAATGCAATTAATTGATAGAGTCCTTCATTTAAGAATGCGATTCAGACGAATGTCGTTTGAAGTGGAGTTTTTTACGATACATTGCGCGGATATCCGTGGTTTATGAGCGTATATCCGCCCAAGATCATAGTGGAAATCTCTCAGACAATTCATTGATTGCATCTTGAGATAAACTAATGTCAATATACATTCTACTGCATTTATTTACTCTTTTCTTATTGTTTTAAGACTTCAAACAAATTTAATAAAATATCAATTTTAATTGATAAAAAAATTCACATATACTTCAAAAATATCACCTTGCTTTGATAAATCAAAAGAAAACTATGAATTGAATCTATATTATTGATATGTTACTTTAAGTTTTTAGAAATAACGTAAGCATATATTGCAACTCACTCTTTAATAAAATTAATTACTCAAACGCAATATAAAGTGCTTTCAAGGCATGTCACCATCTCCTCTCGTATTTTTTTCTTGTTATTGTCTTGCTTGTTATGCCTATCAGGTGCAAATTGTTTTTATACCTCAATTCCTTTTTTCACTTTACTAGGTTTTCTCCTTTAATTCTTGAGTTTATTTGGCTAATTGTCTTCCAGAATTTGCCTCCTATACCTTCTTGATGTAGGCATGAGTTATAATTAGAAATTTGTATAATTTATTTTATTTATTAATTTACTTTAGGATAAAGTAGATAAAATTTATTTTATTACTTGGTTCCACTATTTATACTAATGAATTCTATTAAAAACAGATAAATAATAATTTATTCAAAAAATTTTATAAAAATGAAATTAGTTCTCTTTAACTATCAGATAAGTTTTATTCATTTTTATAAATCACAATTTTATATAAATAGTTTTTAAATCTTAATACTTATAATAGAATTTATATATAAATTTCTGACTTAAAAAAATTTTATAATTGTAAAAAGATGAATTATTTTAATATAAATAATTTAAGTATTTTTTTATTTTACTAATTAATTTAATATAAATAATGCTATTAGGATGAATAAAGAAAAATAAATAACTCTTTCTTCTTTAAAAACTGTATATAAAAATTAAATAAATAATAAAACTTTCTAATTTAATATTTGATAATTTAATTAAGAAGGCAACTTATATATTTTTATATTATTACTAAAAAATATTTCAAATTTATTTTCATTTTTGACTGAATCTTACTGTCTTGTAATAATCCAAAATATCACCACCAATTAGAATTTATAATAAAACTTCCTCATGTCTGACATGTCCATCCAAACTTTGTCAAACTAAAACATTATAAAAAACTTTAAAAATGGAGATTCCTGAGTTGGATGCTTCAGATATATAATGAAACAGTACTTTTTCTCATCTAAGTAAAATATAAAATCTTATGATTACTTAAAGTATTCTTAGAGTCAATTAACTTTCCATTATATAAAACATTCAAAATTAAAATATATTTTAATATAATATACATGTCATAAATGGAATAAAGAGCAGGGAAGTGAAGGATGGACAGGCACATTCATAGGGAACCGAGAAAAATGATCAGCAGTAGACTTTGGTAGAGCTGATTTCAGGCTTAGCATTGTTGCCAGTAAAGCCCTTGCGAAACCGGAGATCTCCCAATTAGGCCAGAAAAACCTGTAAGATTCGAGTAACGCACGCATCTTTAACATCCCAGATTCATGCGGAGGCAACTTCCGGTAGCAAGATTAATGAATGCATCTGCAGATAGAGTGTAATAAAATTGGATGCACGGAGAGGTTTCTCTTTTCTAAGCCAGTATTCTTCGGGTTCAAATTTAACCTCAGCTTCTCGATATCCCATCCACACAAAGGACCTTTTGAGCGCTGCTACTTCTCGGGAGTGATGCCAATAATAGGATGGAGTGAGTGGATTCGTCAGCCATAAGACTCTAAGGAATGAGACTAACGTTGGCAATGATGAACTAAATCGATCGGGCTCTCATAGGATTGCCGCCCACGAATTGAGGCCTATACGAATATTTGATGACCTTATCTGTCTTGTAGAGTTTATTCGCTATATTTATAAATAACTTAAAATGTAATTTAAAGTACCGATTGTTGTAAATAAATTGTGGAGCCGGGTTTAATCCCCTTCCGTGCGTAATTGATACTCTCAGTTAGGCAGGAGTATGGCCGCAACCAGCATCATGCCTAGACGAGCTGATCTATTAAAAAGCAGTGTTGCCATGAGAGGTTCTCTGCTCCGTCTTTATAGTATGAGAGATGGGTGATGCACCGCCATTGTCTTTAGTGTCAGCCACCGCTTATGACACAGTTTTGGAAAAGAGTGGAGACGCCGATTAGTCTAGCTATCGGTTGCCCATTTGATCAGAAAAGTCCATCCAAAAGGAATGCGCCTATATCTTTTTGAACGTTTGATGGCCTGTTGCTATTAATGTATCCTCTCCATTACAGTAACATGTGTCGGGATGCAAAGATATTCCTGCGTGCAACTTCGGCTGAAGCCAGATAATACTGTCTGCCACGCGATATTACAAAGGCTACCCGGCAAAGGTTAAATGGCAGCTTTTGTAACTAGCTACTTTATATTGTGTAACTAGATACTCGGTCACTTGTAACTATTTACCACACACCTTGTAACTAGATACTCCCACGGGTATGACTAGATACTCTCTTCGAAATGGCTAGTTATCCTTTTCGTGAAACATCATCCACTTCCAGAGGAGCGCTGTACTCTCAAGTCCCAACGTCTGTTAGTGGGAGCCCGCTACATCATGGTATCTTACAGTATACCGAGTAAATTGCTTCAGATCTGAAGAGGTTATAAGGTGGGTCGAGAACAGCGGAGAAGGTCAAATCTGGAGAAGAACTCCGTTCATTAGCAAGAGGGTTGTCTTGAGGAACTATTCTATAGGGGCGGTAGACTCAATACCACGGTGGTCCTGGTATAAAGTGTGATATGATTAAATAAATAATTAATATTGCTAAAATACAAAAGAATAGGAAATTGTACAAATTAAAAATACAAAAAACTGCCGTATACTTTAAAGTTTAAATATATTTACAATTAATAGTATAAAATGTCTAAAAAACGAGAGCATTTGTAGATTTAATTTTTTATAGTTTACTAACTGTCCCCTATTTATTTTTATGTGCTTATTTAATTTATATAGTTTTTCTCAAATCTTTCTATTTGAGCGGAGCTAAGATGAGATATTTTTTCTAATGCATTATGTTATGTAATGTTTAAGAGCGTTTTTTATGCATTCAATGATTTTTCTTCGAATAAATACCTTAATTTTTATATTCTCCCTCAGTTCTAAAATTCAGAAGTTATATTATCTTAATTTTACAAATATTAGGTTAAGTTTGTATCTAAAAACATAAAGTAAGCAAATTTAATAAAAATTGAGTTTTAAAAATTTGCATCCCGACACATGTTACTGTAATGGAGAGGATACATTAATAGCAACAGGCCATCAAACGTTCAAAAAGATATAGGCGCATTCCTTTTGGATGGACTTTTCTGATCAAATGGGCAACCGATAGCTAGACTAATCGGCGTCTCCACTCTTTTCCAAAACTGTGTCATAAGCGGTGGCTGACACTAAAGACAATGGCGGTGCATCACCCATCTCTCATACTATAAAGACGGAGCAGAGAACCTCTCATGGCAACACTGCTTTTTAATAGATCAGCTCGTCTAGGCATGATGCTGGTTGCGGCCATACTCCTGCCTAACTGAGAGTATCAATTACGCACGGAAGGGGATTAAACCCGGCTCCACAATTTATTTACAACAATCGGTACTTTAAATTACATTTTAAGTTATTTATAAATATAGCGAATAAACTCTACAAGACAGATAAGGTCATCAAATATTCGTATAGGCCTCAATTCGTGGGCGGCAATCCTATGAGAGCCCGATCGATTTAGTTCATCATTGCCAACGTTAGTCTCATTCCTTAGAGTCTTATGGCTGACGAATCCACTCACTCCATCCTATTATTGGCATCACTCCCGAGAAGTAGCAGCGCTCAAAAGGTCCTTTGTGTGGATGGGATATCGAGAAGCTGAGGTTAAATTTGAACCCGAAGAATACTGGCTTAGAAAAGAGAAACCTCTCCGTGCATCCAATTTTATTACACTCTATCTGCAGATGCATTCATTAATCTTGCTACCGGAAGTTGCCTCCGCATGAATCTGGGATGTTAAAGATGCGTGCGTTACTCGAATCTTACAGGTTTTTCTGGCCTAATTGGGAGATCTCCGGTTTCGCAAGGGCTTTACTGGCAACAATGCTAAGCCTGAAATCAGCTCTACCAAAGTCTACTGCTGATCATTTTTCTCGGTTCCCTATGAATGTGCCTGTCCATCCTTCACTTCCCTGCTCTTTATTCCATTTATGACATGTATATTATATTAAAATATATTTTAATTTTGAAAGTATTATAGTATATCAAGATATAATAATTGAAATTGAGAGATTTTTGTATTATTTAGATAATATTGGTGAATTCACTTTAGCATGTTTTAAGCTTTATCTATAGTATTCAAAGAATATTCATAATTTTTCTGACCCCAAAATGTTACCACATCCCAAAAACTTCGCAAAATGTAACCATTTTTAATATTTTGATTTATAAATCTGAGCTATGTAGATCTTTTTGTGGCAACAAATTAATAATAGGTCCATCAAAGAATTATTAAAGCTAATATAAAATTGCGAATGCTAAAAATAAAAGGATCATATATCAACTTTAACCATATATTGAATTAAAATGCAATGATAGTATTTTCATTATATTCAGATCCAAAGAGTTAAATAGATAAATGATAAAGCCAAAGTACCCATCTGAGTAAATTTTATAAAAATTATAAAGTTACCTCTCTCATGTCCATTCTTAAGCTTGAAATTTAATAATAATGGTATTTTTAAAATTTTTTATTAATTAATGTTCAATGATAAATAAAAAAGAATATTAAATACAATAAATAAATAATTAAATAAATTTAAATATTCATTAAAAAAATAAAACAAAACGCTAACATTAAATTATAAGAAAGATAAATTTAGTTTTATATTGAAACAGGTTTTTATCTCAAAATTTTTAACATTAAATCTCATTCCAAAATTCAATATTAATATTTATATATTAATTTAAAATCCTCCTATCAATTTTGAAACCCGTTTATAGGTCTGAAACGAAAATATTTGAATTACTCAAAATACATTTAAAATAAAGTTTTAAAAGTAAATTTAGTTTTACGTTGAAACGGGTTATTATCTCAAAACTTTTAAATTTTTATTTTCATCTCAAATTTTATATATTTTTTAATTAATATTTTATTTTATAGATTTTGCAACCCGTCTCTTTGTCTGAAATGAATATATACGAATATCTCTTAACACAATTTAATCTAAGTGCAATTTGTAAATTATAAGAAATAAAAAATTATATATTTTTTATTTTTATGTGTGTAATTAGATTTTTTTATTACTTTGATTTTTATTCAAAATTAAAACTCCATAATTATAGAGTTTTTTTATTTTATTTATAAAGTATAGTGACTTTCTTAATTTGTTTAGCAGAAAATTCCTTACATTTATGAGAATTTATTTCATATTTAAAATATTATTTGTCTATTATTATTATAAAAAAATTTAATTCCTTAATATAATTACACATTTTTAATTTAGGTATTTTTAATTATTCTTATATAACATCTCATGATTTTTTTGGGTATGTTGGATTTTTTACTATGAACATTTCAACTATATTATTAATTTTAATGCAAATTTTATTTCATTCAATATGATAACAGTTAATCTTATTTAATATTTATCATTATTTGTTCTAAAGTATGACATACTCTTCTCTTCGCATTTTTATAGCATGAATTTATCGAATATGAAATTAGGGAATAATTTTAGTAAATATATAATTTAAATCAAATATGACGATTAGAAAAAAGAAGGCTTTAAAATATGTGGACTTCCCTGATTGTATCTTTATTTTTCGCAATTGATTATTGAAGAAAGCCAGGTTAAATATAGTCAAATTAAGATAATAATAATAATAATAATAATAATAATAATAAGATCACATTGAGGTCTCTGGGGACCCCCGATCAAAGTTGCTTTAGTGCAAATAAGGGTCTAGCCCTATTAGTTAGTTGGAGATTCACTCCTGTATACTGAGTCTTCATCTTCTTCTGTTGTTTCTTCTTTTTCCTCCTCTTGGTTTTCCTTTTCCTTTGTTTCTTCTTTTGTTGTTGCCTCTTCTTTTTCCACATCTTCTTGGTCCTGAATGTAGGATTTGGACTGTTTCGCCGTTGTCTTTAAATTTGAAGAAAGTGTCAAAGTGTTTGACATTGATTGAGAATTTGAGTTGTTTTTAAGCGATATAGTCTTTGCATCTTGTTGTGATGAGTTAGACAAAGTCGCTTTTCATGAAGCAGGAGTGCTTTTGTAGGCATTTCACAAAGATTTCAACTTTGTTCAAGTGTTCATGATAATCTGCCGTGACTGAGACGCAACTCAGTTCATTGGCTGTGGTGTTCTTTAAAAGGATCATGACTAAAAGTCTAAAAAATCTGACTAGGGAAATTTCAGTTACTTCCATTTAGCCTGTGTCTTTTAGGATGTCGGCTTTAAGCTGGTCATCACTTTTGTTAATCCAGTCAAGTAGCGTTTCTTTAGTTAAATTCTTTATCATGGCATTGATGACGTTAGAGAATTTTTTAATGTATTTGTAGAGGGTTGAGTTTATGGAGCTGAGCCAGATTGAAATGCTAGACTCTCTAGTGTCAAATCTATTGATAAGTTCTGCCTTAGTGATGGTCTGCATATCTTTAAAGTTATTAACTTATTAATTATAACTTTAAAATTAATCGCAACTATTTAATAGTCATTTTTAGGGCTCAACCTTTAATTATTAATTTACTATTTAGTACCCCCTGTTAGCGATGACGTATTTGACGTTTGCATTCGCAAAGTTTTCGGCAGTGATTCCTTAGTCCTTCTGAAAATTCAGACTGACTGTCTATGTAGTAGGTATGGCGGCTGAGTCTTCTTCGGATGACTCGTCTTTGTCGAAGGCGTCGTATTCTTGTTGTTCTTCGACTGAGCTCCAGTCTTCTTAATTATCTAAGTAGAGTACTTTTTTTGTTATGAGTCTACTGTTTCTATTGGAATCATTGATGTTATATTCATATTCTTTGAACTTTTTCTCAAAGTCTTCGAGTTCTTTTTGGTGTTAACTGTCTCTGATTATATAGTAATCAGAGGTCGGAGGGGGTGCTTCTTGTTTTTCCTCTATTTGGGGTGGGGGGGGGCTGGTGTTTAGATTTGAACTTCTTCAGTTTTTGTTTATGGTCTGATAAATTTGTTGTTAATTGCTATCAGTCTTAGCATTTAGAAGAGTTGTTGAGTCCATAGTTAAACTTAGTCGTCCTTGTTCTCCGTGACGTATTATAGTTTGGTTAAGTGTATATGGAATTGGTTGAGTGTGGAGTAGCCTTTTCTTACTAATTTTCTAGAAATAAACGTTAGGATTTCGAGAATGTGTAGCCCCCACTAATCTTTGTTTGTTTTTATGATGTCAATTGTATACTATGCTAAGTGATGTGTTTGATTATTTTCTACATCTCCCTATATGACATCTCTTTGTATTTTGCTCAGTATACCCATTCTGTGTTTTTTATTTAATTATCATATAGATTAGTCAAATTAAGATATGGTTGGTGTCTGACGTTGGGTGAGAGGCAGTTTGTAGTGGTAGATAATATATTACGAGTGTGTAATTGGGAAAACTGTGTGTGCTTTATTTAAGTTTAAGAATACTGCGCTTGCGATGCTATATAGAGGGTTAATTGCTTTAAACATCGATTATAACTTATTGTAACTGATTGTCCTCCGGTTACTTTGCAAATTATAAACTACGAATCTCAAAATTAAACTCCAGCAACTAAAAGCTCTAAATAATAAAAAAGAAACCCTCTCTAAACTCTTACAGAATCGTGAAATATTATAAATACTGAATTAAATGTTTGTAAAATTAGTAAAAAATCGTAAATATTTATATTCTTAAATATAAAGTAATATATATTAAATAGACTTAAAACTTTTATAATATATTTATGAGGAATTATCTTGATTAATAAAAGAATAATATATGTTGTGATTAAAATTTTTAAAACTTTTTTAAATATTTGTACTTGAACCAATTATTTAAAATCATATTTAAAAATTTAAAAATCTTAAAAACTGTAAAAATAATTGAATAAAAAATAGAATTGAAATTTACTTTTAATCACTATAGGTTAAAATTAAAAGTAGAAATGGATAATTAAAAATAATTAGTAAATTGCATTCAAATTCTAAAAATGACTAATCGTGTTTTAGATAACACATGAAAATCAAAGTACAGGGAGATGGAGAACTTAATGTGCAGAATATGGATTTGCGTGTTGCGCTATCTTCTAGAATTGGCATTGTTAATTTTATGAGTGTAAAATACAGACATTTTACTATAAAATTGCAAAGATAATTAACAATGTGCATTCAAATTCTAAAAATGACTAATTATTTGTGTCAAAACTGACTTTAGTGAGATCTAATAACAGAGAGATCGAATTATAATGTGCAGAATATGGATTTGCGTGATGCACTATCTTCTAGAATTAGCATTGTTAATTTTATGAGTGTAAAATAAAAACATTTTACTATGAAAATTGCAAAGATAATTAACAATGTGCATTCAAATTCTAAAAATGACTAATTATTTGTGTCAAAACTGACTTTGATGAGATCTAATACAGAGAGATCGAAAACATAATGTGCAGAATATGGATTTGCGTGATGCACTATCTTCTAGAATTGGCAATGTTAATTTTATGAGTGTAAAATACAAAACATTTTACTATGAAAATTGCAAAGATAATTAACAATGTGCATTCAAATTCTAAAAATGACTAATTATTTGTGTCAAAACTGTGTTTCATGAGATCTAAATACAGAGAGATGGAGAACATAATGTGCAGAATATGGATTTGCGTGTTGCACTATCTTCTAGAATTGGCATTGTTAATTTTATGAGTGTAAAATACAAAACATTTTACTATAAAATTGCAAAGATAATTAACAATGTGCATTCAAATTCTAAAAATGACTAATTATTTGTGTCAAAACTGACTTTAATGAGATCTAATACAGAGAGATGGAGAACATAATGTGCAGAATATGGATTTGCGTGTTGCACTATCTTCTAGAATTAGCATTGTTAATTTTATGAGTGTAAAATACAAGACATTATACTATGAAAATTGCAAAGATAATTATCAATGTGCATTCAAATTCTAAAAATGACTAATTATTTGTGTAAAAACTGACTTTGGTGAGATCTAAATACAGAGAGATAGAGAACAAAATGTTGTGCAGAATATGGATTTGCGTGTTGCGCTATCTTCTAGAATTGGCATTGTTAATTTTATGAGTGTAAAATACAAGACATTTTACTATGAAAATTGCAAAGATAATTAACAATGTGCATTC
>ARYC01010944.1:0-10270 GCA_000711775.1 Oxytricha trifallax
TAATATTAATAATAGCAGTTAATCAAAGTAAAACTCGCAAATTATTCCAAGACCCCAGACTTCAATAAATCAAACTTAAAATTAAGCAGGTAGCAGTAATTTGTTTCTAAAATAAGCAAAAAATTTATAAAACGCATAAAAATTTCTAAGTATAAACAGAATTAGTTCAGAATAGAAACCACTTAAGAATCTCATGAATTATAAATAAAATTAGAGTCATGAGGATAATTATACTAGCAGCAGTATTCAGCATCTAGACCCGAGAAATTTATTAATTACAAGCAAGGGAAAAAGAACTATCTAAACTGCATAGTAATAAAAGCTTAAGAATCAATAAGACTATATTATTAAGGGCAGTGGGACATCAAAGAACGGGTAGAGTGATTAAATTAATTAATTTTTATTTGAAATCTTTATCTATGTTAATGAGATTTTAAGTGATTATAGCAACAGAAAACTGACGATGTTCGTTGCCAAGAGATATTCATAGTAAGCAGTTCTAGACGCAATAATGGATGACAACTCAACTTAAGTATCGCATTAAAACTTAAACACTTAAAGCCATAACAACATTTCATAGAGCAAACAGTAGAATAGTTGCAGTTAAATATCAAGGTTCAAAGATGGCTCTAGTAACAGTCACTTAAATTTGGATAAACAGAGATAGAGTGTAAATTTGTTTTAAATTCAAGTTGAGGGATATGAAAATGAAGAGGATGGGGAGGATTATTTCAAAAATAGTCATAGTTAAATAATTAATGAGAGATCTCATTAGTAGATTTAAATCAGACCTGTCTCAGGGTTGTCTATTCAGAATTTGTCCACAAATAGTCAAGGAGCGAGATCAAACTTTTTTGATTTTTTATATTGTTTTAAAGATCTAACTCACACACTTTATTAAAGAGAAATGTAATTGGATAAGTGGACGATTACTTAACAAATACTAAAGATAAGAATTAAACTGATTCTAAAGGACTATCATTTAATAAATAGATCAGATTCAACAATTTAAACTAAAGTTAAAGCAGTCAGCTCAAGAATTCAATGATATAAGATTAGTAAATTTAGGAGGCAATTAAAAGTGGTTTTACATAATAGAGGTAAAGTGTGCAGGCAGATAATATTTCCAAATCTGAGTTTAGTTCAATCGCTGTTCCTCATCAGCATTCTTATAAAAGGACATCAAATTTCAGAAACATAGTTAGTATTTTTTATATAAAATTATATGCTACAAGTAACTCCTAAAATTTAAATAGCCAATATCTTCCCATAACATCGTAAAACAAAAAACTTAAACAAAGAATTTAATTCGAGAAAGATTAAAAAATTCCACAAATCTAATAAATCATACAAATTTCTCCAGAAAAACTTGACTTAGAAATTCAATTAATTGAAGATAGGATTTAAAAAGGTCAAATGAGAGATTCTTTGAAATTTTAAAATCATCAATAAATCTCTCAAAAAATTGCTTAACTAAGAGACTAAAATGCTTTAAATAAGTTTGAGGAGATTTAATAAATATGGAATTCATAGAAAAATGAAGTATTAAGCAGGACTAATTTATTTATTAATTATAAAAGTAACTAGATTTTGTATTACAATACTCAAAAAAGTATTGTAAAGTTTCAATTACTACTTAAATATTGTTAAATGCTCAGGGTTAAGCTCATAATAGCAAATCTATCTTGGATTACTCAGAGTAATTTCGAGTGAAAACCGAAATAAAATCTCTCCTAGATAAGGGTTAAACTCTAACAGAAAAGTATGGAGATGCCAGAGGTTGGAGAATGAGTCTCCGCTACGATGACAATAATAAAAACGATTAATTAGAGTACAGTGAGAGTAGCGGTCCCTTACATCAATGTGTATCTTATAAACTAAAAGATGATCGTAAGGTACCCATTGAAATCATAAGAAAGAGTAAATTAGTACAATAGAAAATGGAAAATAGGAAAGCATTAGAATTATCTGAAGCTTAAAATGGCAATAATGTTAATAGAATAATTGGCATTTAAAATTAGAAAAGCTCAAAGAAAGCATATAATTTCTTACTAGGTTAAGAACATATAGCTTCTAGATAGCTCAATCCTTAATCTATGTTTAATGTCAGTAAAGAAAAGTAAAATAATCAGCTCTCAAACTCCTAAAACTTTTGCTTTAACAATTGTGAATAGAAACCATAATAAAATCTTGAAAAACCTGTATTGAACAAGTTTGGCTAAATCAATCTTTCTTCCTAATATACAAACTTATAAAGCTAAATGCCCAAGCTTTCTAGACCTTAAACAGCTATGGAATATAAATCAATAAACGGTAATCCTTTAATCTAAAGCAAATTCTCCTCGAATCCTAGAAAATTAAGAGACCTGCTCCCAACTGATCAAATAAATGATTAGGAAATTGAGGGACTAGGGGTTGTAGGGTAAAGCGTTCTTGTATATGAGAAAAATGCTGCTTTAAAGTTGAGATAACCCTTAATAGAGAGCTAAGATTTATAAAAATTTTATTCATTGTATTGGAAATATTAGTAAATTATTTAACATAAAATTTTAAAAGACAGGCAGTAGATAAAAGCCTTAAATAATAATTAAAATAATTTGTTCTGGATTAAACAATATGATTCAAATGACTAAGATTATGATGAAGCAATTATTCAAGATTATAAATGAAAAAAGAAAAAATTATATTATTCAGACAAAATTATAGTAGCATTTTATCGATTTCACATATCATCAATATTTTCCCTTTTTTATTTGATTTTATACATTACTTTAATATTTTGAATTCTTATTCTGGGTTTGGGTTTGGGGGATTTTATCATTAGAACAGAGTATTTGAACTATGCGATAGCTATACTGACTGATTGCTCTCTCAGGAAAAGTTATGTAAAACAGTAAATAATATATTATTATGCCACTTACGGAGATATTCTGATTTAAAACACAACAATAAAAGGAAATAGAATTTTTGAATAGAAAATGCCACTTATCTGGCTTGCAACTAACCACAATGTCACATTTGACAATAACACTATGAACACCTATACACTCAAAACCCCAAAACCCCTTAATGAGAATTATAAGTGCTTTGATTTGTAGGGAATTTGTTAGGGGTTGGGGTTATTAATAGGTTTTAATGTGAAATATATAGTAAACGTTTTTAATATAATCACTCAAAATGCACTTTTGGATCATGTGGGAGAAGTCTGAAGTTTAACTTACTTTACCACAACTCTATCTGCTTTATTGATATGGTCTGATCTTGAGTTTGGTTTTATTAATATTGAGTCTTCCATTTGCTTTATTGGTTGTGAGACTCTTGCTTTGTCAATAAACTACTTTATTCTTTGTTTAGCATCCTTTCCACACCTTTTTGAGTAATAATCGTTGCGAGTCATATCGCACTCTATTATTATTGCTGCTAAAGCGCGCACATCCCACTAAAAGTCACCATCTCTCCATTCTTCTCTTTCTGGATAATATCCTTGAATTCCCATTACAGTTCCAAGCCTTGAGACTTCCACTCTTTAGGCTCTGTTGGAATCGGTTATTGATACTCTTACTGGTGAAAAGTTTATATCATTATATTTTCTGGCTTTAAATCTC
This sequence comes from Oxytricha trifallax, assembly GCA_000711775.1. Taxonomy (NCBI): domain Eukaryota; phylum Ciliophora; class Spirotrichea; order Sporadotrichida; family Oxytrichidae; genus Oxytricha; species Oxytricha trifallax. The sequence continues at coordinate 3,606 of ARYC01010944.1, forward strand.
TGTGAACAAACCCTAACTTGTGAAGCTCTTTAATGCCTTGTATGGTCTGAGTTGCTATTTATCCAAGTTACTTATGATTCCTTTGATCTGTTATGAAATCTCTTAGGGTAATTTCATAGAGTGGGAGTCTGAAAGCAACATGATCCTTGTCAAGGAGAACAACATCTAGTTTGATTAAGTAACTACACTCTTTAAACTTCTCTTGAGTGAGTACTTGATACTCATTTGTAAACTCCATTTAATATTTATCATCACTTAAGAGATAGTTGATGGGATACAACTTGTATGCGTATTGATGATCATTGATACCTTTCTTATCAAAGGAGTCTTCTATTATAAGGTAGCTTTAAAGAGAAGTGTCTAGATCAATTAAATCAAGAACCGGTATTTTCTTGTATTGAATCTTGATCATAATTTTTGTTATTTCAGAGGTCAGTTGGTTGCGTGCCTTCTTAACTTACTCTAACTCTCTAGCTTATTCAGGTACTACGACCTTAGAATATTCCCTCGCTTTTCTTTTGTTTAGAAGCTTCAGCTCAACTTCATGATTCTTAACTTCTATATCTTTCTTGTGAGCTTTTAATAGATGCTTCTTTAAGTCTCTTGTATGAGAGTATTGCTTATGGCACTCAAAGCAGTCATACTTTCTATCTATTTTATCATACTTTAAGTATACAGTGGGCTTGGCTTCTCTATGCTCCTTCATATGTCTGTACCAGCTTGATTTATCAGCAAAATCTCTCTCAAATAACTTACAAAAATAGACTTTAACTTCTTCAGTTTGTATAGGAATTTCATTGTTACCTTTCTCGTCCTCTCTTTCTCCCACACACTTGTTTGTCATTTATTTTCTATTATTAATTTCTATTTTAATAACAGAGACCTCAAGTGATAGCTCTGGCAGTTCTTTAAGAGAGTTCATCTCACAGCTATCACACTTTTTATAGCTGCCAAAGGTAAGCCTCGTTTAGTTTGATGGAAATGCTGTTTTTCTTAAAATGTTAGCGCTCATTTAAATTTGAATTTAAAATTATAAAACTGCTTCTATAACTCAGAGCTCATAAGAGAGCTTTGAAACCCTATAAGTTTTAAGGGAGGTTTTAGAGAATTAGCCAAGAAAAATGAGCACTAAGAGACGAACCAGCTCTAAATATGGGTGATAAAGTAACCATTATTTCTATCAAAAATTAAGTTGATTACAGCACGTACCGATTTAGGAGGTGCACCTAATTAAGTACGTCTGCTTTAGGAGGTATTTTGTGATTTATGATTAAAATTAGGATGCTCCTAATTAAGTACTAGCATTTTAGGAGCTTCTCCTAATTAAGTACGTACCAATTTAAATTTAAAATATGGAACTATACAGTAGAAATTGATATCAATCTCTCAAGTTTGAAACCAGTTCTCAAAACCTTCTCTATATCCTTCTTAGAGGTTGGCCTCTTATGGGATGCCCATATTTAATAGTAAGTTCTACAGAGGTATATAATTGAAATCAATAAACTTAAATTTGAATATCATTTCTTAGATCTGTAAACAAGATTGAGTCAATGAATTATGTAATGAAAAGAGTGCAAGCACAAGAATTGATTCAAAGATTTAGAAGCAAGGAGGGATTTGCACCGCTACCTGGTGCAGCAAGGTAATGAACTCATAGTGGCTAATCTTTATTATGTAGTTGGTTTGTTCCTGCCAACGATGGAAGTACCAAAATTTCATTTCTAAGGGCGATACTCTGCGAAGAGAAGAAAGCATTTAAAACTCAAGATGTAAAGTTTGCAGAGATTCCAAACTATCCAGAAATCTCAGTGACTAACTTATATGATGATGCTATGAATGACTCAGAGGTTTCGCTGTACCTGCCTACTAAGAAGCAGTTGTCAAATAAATTAACTGAAAGAAACTATTTCTTTGGTATGCTTGCAACAATTAAAGGTGATTACTTTAATGAAATTATTCAAGAATCTCATAATAAAAGGTTCAGCATCTCTCAGAAGAAAAGGATAAACAGGGGATCAAGATAAGTGAGAACTGGTTATCAGAGCTGCAAAAGGACCCATATATTTCAAGTAAGATTTCTAGTTTAACTCTTTAGAAAAATCTGGTACTGGCATCTTCTTGATGAAGGAATAGAGCAAGTTTCATAGAGAGCGAAAGTCGCAGACAAAGCATGAAGTTAGCAAGAGACTTTATTAAAGTATTTAGCCTCCAGAGTAAATGAATATAGATGCTGGAGCTGGCAGCAAGAGAAGAAACTTAGGAGGAGGGAAGCAAGAAGTAGAAGAAAAGAAAGAGAAGCCAGCTCCCTCTTAAGAATTCTAAATGTGACTTATATATCCATTAACTTAACTACAAAACTTATTAATATACATTCACTCTCCCTTCTTTCGCACACTTTTAAGCTAATTAATTATCTACTCTCTAAGCTGAGCTTTTATTAAAGTCTACTGTATCGATAGGTAAGTCATGCATCAAGTGGTATAGCAGCAGTTTCTTGTAATGACCTTTTAATATACCCCAAGTAGAACTCAATTCCATTAAGCTATGGACTGTAAGGTACGTTGAACACTGGCGTTATCCTAAGTTGTTTATAACTCTTCCTTGTTTCTTTAGTATTATGAACAGAAAGATTATCAACAAACAGTATAATCTTTTATTCAGGGTAATTTTCTCTCAGCTGTTCTAAGAACTTGATATACTGCTCTGTCTTAATAGAGCGAAGATGAATAACATAAGTTTCTAAACCACCATCCTCGCTAAATCCTCCAAGAATTGCCATTGTTTATACCTTGACTTTTTAGTCATATACTTCTATATTACTTTGCCTCTTATACCAAGATTCTAGATGAAAGTGTTGAATGTAAACACAGCCTCGTCAGTATGAATAAACTTAATATTATTCTATAAGGCTCTCTGCTTTTAATTATAAATATAATAATTTAACTTGTTGTTGTAAAATGGCAAAGTGAAATCAACTACTATTTTGATACGATTTACACCTTTGTAAGAGTAAGAGATACCGTTTCTTTTATAAATGTTTGCAACAGATTATGCAGAGATCTTCAACTCAGGGAACTGGCGGTGAAACATAATAGCTCGTTAGTCGAGAGAGAAGTGATCCCAATACTTCAAAGTTTTTTGATTAATAAGATTGTCAATATGCTTCTAAAGAAACTTTGACTTCCTCTTAGGCTAAGAATTCAGCTATTGTTGCTTTAATTACACAGCTTCCAAGCAGTGAGAGCGAAAAGTTGATGGACTACGCTTTAAGAGCATTGCAATAGACTTATAGTTCAATATTGGTTTGACTTATTCACTATACATATCACATCCATAACGCAGTTTAAACACTAAATCTATATACTCTTCATCATAAATATACTCCAAAAGATTGTAATTTTAGTCTCGCATTTAATTTATAACCCCTACCCCTAACAAATTCCCTACAATTCAAAGCACTTTTAAACTTCATTAAGGGGTTATGGGGTTTGACTCAATTCTGATGCTAATCTAATTCACTTTATACTCAACTCTGTAGATAATTGCATCGTCCCTGTAAATATTAATATTATTATTATTTAATGTTGTTAGGATATTAATACTGGGGCTTAAGCCAGTTAAATATATAAACACATAAATTTTATAAGCAAGATTTTGAGCGAGGCAGTAGTGCGAGGCAATAGATTTTATAATTTGCCTTACTATTATTAATTTACGCCAAATGACCCTAAAATTTTTAATTTAATTGTTCTTAACTCCAATAAATTAGTCTTAATTTATCGAATTTGATTTGAAATTATTCCTTATGAGTATATTATTTTACAATCAATTCTTAAATGAAAAAGTTTTTAAGTAAATGATGGGAGAGTTAAAATTTAAAAATTCACAAATTTATTGATTGATTAAGAAACAAAGGAAAGAAATATTTAGAACTTATACTATTACAAATATAAAAAACTTATTGCAAAATTTAAATAAGAAAAATTAACTATTATTTACTTTTTGATTTATTTAATAAGTGATTTTCTCAAAAGGAGGAGATAAATTAAGAGACATGACTTATCAAGTTGAAAATATAACAGTTTAAAATCTGTTCACTACAAATAATCTTTTTCAATTTGCTACTCCTTTACCCAATATTACAATAAGCAATATTAGATTCAGAAATTCTACTCTTAAGCTTAAAGCAGGGTCTTTCTTGAACATTTTACTTTTTATTAATTTATGAATATCAAAAGTTATATCAATTAAAATTTGAAATTTTATGTTAATTATTAACATAAGCTCAACAACCAATATCTTCCTAAACAGTAAGAAAATATTATAATTAATTTGTATATTTAGATTTTGAATATGTTGACTCTATACACCTTGGGAAGGGAGCAACGTTTCCACAGAGAGCCAGATATTTGAATATAACCAACTTTTTAATCAGAAATATAACATGTAAGTAACAGTTTTTAAATCTTATTTGTTAATTTTAATTGAATAAGTAAAATTATTACAAAAATTTAAATGATATAGTTTTAACGTCTTATTGAAATTAATGCACATAATTAGTAAAAGATTATTGCCTATTTCTAATGATAAAAATGTCATAATAAGTTATTTATAGTAAACTTTGTTTAAGAAACAATATCTTATATCAAACTTATTTACCAACTTAAGAATAATCATGATAAAAGCTAATCATTTTTTCTTGCATTATATTTCTTTGGTTATTATAAAAGTCTAATATGAAATAAAAAATTCTAAATAAATTATTATTTAGCTATCTCAATCAATATTTTGTCTAATGTTACTCAAATTCTAGTTGATGAATAGTGTGATGGGTAAATGATATTGTCGGAATACATTCGAATTTGAGAAATTATAATTAAATAAATTAAGTTAAAATAAAAATTTTGGCAGTTAATGTTGGGCAATTTAAACGATCTTGGGTTCATTCGATAGAGAATTACAAATTAGCTGGACTTTACTATTGCTGGTACTGTATTCTCTCATCCCAAGAGCTTTATAACTTTCGTTTAATGTGAGGGTGTAATTTATTGAACTTAGATGAGTTTAATTAATGTACAGTCATCAAGCTCTTGGGATGAGAGAAAATAGTGCCGCCTATAGTAAAGTCCAGCTAAATTTGAATTATCTATCAAATGAGCACTAGATCGTTTAAATTGGCCAACATTTACAGCAAAAATTTTGATTTATTATATATTCAATTAAAATTAATTTTCCAAATTTTTGAATCTATTCCTACAATAATAAAGATGAGCAACACTTAGAATTATAAATATGATTATTATAGTTATTCTTTTTTATAAAAAAAATTATAAAGCTTTTGTTTACAGATAATAAGTTTTTAGTTTTAAATGCTGTTATTGAAATGTACAATGCAACATTTGAAAATAACAAATACTACGCGAACAATGCAATATCATTTGACAGACCAAACAATGTTTTCATATATAATTCCTAATTCAAGAATGAATGTAAATTTTGCCTTTTTTAATTTTACTTTGTATCTTTAGAACTGTAAAGTATTAAATAGTTATAGAATTTTAAATTATTTGCTTTTATATCTTATTTGGTTTATTCAAGTGCAAGTCATATTCTGATGTTTCGAATGCAATCTTTATAAATACACAACACAACATTTATTCATTCAATATGAGTAATTTTACCATTTCTATTATTTAATTTAGACATTCAGCAACTTCACATACCTAGATAAATTCTAGCAAAACTCATATGTCATCAAAATGATCAGTAATGACTTGTTTTCAAATTAACTCAAATAGTCAGTTTTCAAAAATATACTGGTAGAAAATTGCGCGATTAATTTCATGCTTTTTTAAGGATTTTAGGCTAATGGCGTTTTGAATTCAACTTAAAGATACTTTATTGATATAGTTTTTAATTAAAATTGATATATTTAATGAATGCTTCAAACAGTAGGAATTAACTTGATATTGGGAAATTAATTAACCTTAAATTTAAAATTGATTAAAATAATGGCAGTAATATCAGGCTAATATAAACGATCTTGGGCTCATTTTATAGACAATTCAAAATATTTGGACTTCATTATTAGGTACAATTTATCATCTCATAGAGCGAGATAACTTCATTTTAATATAAGGGTATAATATGTTGAAATGAAAAATATTTAATTAAGTCAAGTAATCTGGCTCATCTATGTGATAAATAGTACTGCCAATATTAAAGTTAAGCTAATTTAATTCTCTATAGAATGAGTCCAAGATCGTTTAAATTAGGCAACTTTATCTATCAATAATATAAATAATATAATAATTAATTTCCCAATTTCAAATTTAGTCCTACAATAATTAAAAATTAATAGTGAATGTAACAATTACAAACAGTTAAGTTGAGAAGTAAAATGGATTAATTGTTATTGATTAATTTTACAACAAACTTAATACTTAGATAAGAATAATAAACTCGACATTTATTGATAATAACTTTGTTGCTGGAGGGTACATGATTGATTTTAGACCAAAATAATTATGTTTATTTTTAATTTTAGACATAATGATATCAATCCTGTAATATTATTAAAATCAAATTCCTTAAATTCATAGTAAAAGATACAAATTAATATGAATTAAATTTAATAAGTTAGTTCTATATTTTTTACTTGTTTA
>ARYC01010946.1:0-13301 GCA_000711775.1 Oxytricha trifallax
TTTTATATTTCAATATATACTTTATGAAAGTCACAAATCGGAGGGAGAATAAGCTCATATGAATTCTAAGCTATTTTACTATTTCTTGTTAAAGTTTTCTTTATTATAAGCTCGCAAGATTATTCACTTTGCATTTGACGATGACACAGAACACTTGAAAATGGTTTAAATTAAATTTAAGACAATTCAAAACATTTCATTTAAGAAAGTACCACACAAAGAAATTGTTCATTTCCAAAGCCCTCATGGAGGCAATGCTCTCAAACCATTTAAAATTGCTTAGAATTGTTCACCACATTGAAATTAGTGAAACACAATTTAAAATGGTCACTGATGTTACATCTTCAATGATTAACTTAAATTTAAGAGACGATTAGATACATAATATTTTATATTTCAATATATACTTTATGAAAGTCACAAATCGGAGGGAGAATAAGCTCATATGAATTCTAAGCTATTTTACTATTTCTTGTTAAAGTTTTCTTTATTATAAGCTCGCAAGATTATTCACTTTGCATTTGACGATGACACAGAACACTTGAAAATGGTTTAAATTAAATTTAAGACAATTCAAAACATTTCATTTAAGAAAGTACCACACAAAGAAATTGTTCATTTCCAAAGCCCTCATGGAGGCAATGCTCTCAAACCATTTAAAATTGCTTAGAATTGTTCACCACATTGAAATTAGTGAAACACAATTTAAAATGGTCACTGATGTTACATCTTCAATGATTAACTTAAATTTAAGAGACGATTAGATACATAACATTTTATATTTCAATATATACTTTATGAAAGTCACAAATCGGAGGGAGAATAAGCTCATATGAATTCAAAAGTATTCTACTCTTGCTTGTTACAGTTTTCTATATTATAAGCTCGCAAGATTATTCACTTTGCATTTGATGATGACACAGAACACTTGAAAATGGTTTAAATTAAGTTTTAGACAATTCAAAACATTTTATTTTAAGAAAGTACCACACAAAGAAATTGTTCATTTCCAAAGCCCTCATTGAGGCAATGCTCTCAAATCATTTAAAATTGTTTAGAATTGTTCACCACATTGAAATTAGTCTGAAAACACAATTTAAAATGGTCACTGATGTTACATCTTCAATGAATACCTTAAATTTAAGAGACGATTAGATACATAATATTTTATATTTCAATATATACTTTATGAAGTCACAAATCGGAGGGAGAATAAGCTCATATGAATTATAAGCTATTCTACTCTTGCTTGTAAAAGTTTTCTTTATTATAAGCTCGCAAGATTATTCACTTTGCATTTGACGATGACACAGAACACTTGAAAATGGTTTAAATTAAATTTTAGACAATTCAAAACATTTCATTTTAAAGTTCCACACAAAGAAATTGTTCATTTTCAAAGCCCTCATGGAGACAATGCTCTCAAACCGTTTAAAGATGTTTAGAATTGTTCACCACACACATTGAAATTAGTCTGAAAACGCAATTTAAAATGGTCACTGATGTTACATCTTCAATGATTAACTTAAATTTAAGAGACGATTAGATACATAATATTTTATATTTCAATATATACTTTATGAAAGTCACCAATGGGAGGGAGAATAAGCTCATATGAATTCAAAGCTATTCTACTCTTGCTTGTTAAAGTTTTAATTATTATAAGCTCGCAAGATTATTCACTTTGCATTTGACGATGACACAGAACACTTGAAAATGGTTTAAATTAAATTTTAGACAATTCAAACATTTCATTTTAAGAAAGTACCACACAAAGAAATTGTTCATTTCCAAAGCCCTCATGGAGGCAATGCTCTCAAAATATTAAAAGTTCTTTAGAATTGTTCACCACAACATTGAAATTAGTCTGAAAACACAATTTAAAATGGTCATTGATGTTACATCTTGAATGATTAACTTAAATTTAAGAGACGATTAGATACATAATATTTTATATTTCAATATATACTTTATGAAAGTCACAAATCGGAGGGAGAATAAGCTCATATGAATTCTAAGCTATTTTACTATTTCTTGTTAAAGTTTTCTTTATTATAAGCTCGCAAGATTATTCACTTTGCATTTGACGATGACACAGAACACTTGAAAATGGTTTAAATTAAATTTAAGACAATTCAAAACATTTCATTTAAGAAAGTACCACACAAAGAAATTGTTCATTTCCAAAGCCCTCATGGAGGCAATGCTTCTCAAACCATTTAAAATTGCTTAGAATTGTTCACCACATTAAAATTAGACTTAAAACACAATTTAAAATGGTCACTGATGCTACATCTTCAATGATTACCTTAACTTTAAGAGACAATTAGATACATAATATTTTATATTTCAATATATACTTTATGAAAGTCACAAATCGGAGGGAGAATAAGCTCATATGAATTCTAAGCTATTTTACTATTTCTTGTTAAAGTTTTCTTTATTATAAGCTCGCAAGATTATTCACTTTGCATTTGACGATGACACAGAACACTTGAAAATGGTTTAAATTAAATTTAAGACAATTCAAAACATTTCATTTAAGAAAGTACCACACAAAGAAATTGTTCATTTCCAAAGCCCTCATGGAGGCAATGCTCTCAAAATATTAAAAGTTCTTTAGAATTGTTCACCACAACATTGAAATTAGTCTGAAAACACAATTTAAAATGGTCATTGATGTTACATCTTGAATGATTAACTTAAATTTAAGAGACGATTAGATACATAATATTTTATATTTCAATATATACTTTATGAAAGTCACAAATCGGAGGGAGAATAAGCTCATATGAATTCTAAGCTATTTTACTATTTCTTGTTAAAGTTTTCTATATTATAAGCTCGCAAGATTATTCACTTTGCATTTGATGATGACACAGAACACTTGAAAATGGTTTAAATTAAGTTTTAGACAATTCAAAACATTTTATTTTAAGAAAGTACCACACAAAGAAATTGTTCATTTCCAAAGCCCTCATTGAGGCAATGCTCTCAAATCATTTAAAATTGTTTAGAATTGTTCACCACATTGAAATTAGTCTGAAAACACAATTTAAAATGGTCACTGATGTTACATCTTCAATGAATACCTTAAATTTAAGAGACGATTAGATACATAATATTTTATATTTCAATATATACTTTATGAAAGTCACCAATGGGAGGGAGAATAAGCTCATATGAATTCAAAGCTATTCTACTCTTGCTTGTTAAAGTTTTAATTATTATAAGCTCGCAAGATTATTCACTTTGCATTTGACGATGACACAGAACACTTGAAAATGGTTTAAATTAAATTTTAGACAATTCTTATCTTTTGTCAGAAATTGTCTTTAGCCCTCATGGAGGCTGTCTCATTATTGTTGTTGTTCACAGTTGTGTTTGAAACACAATTTAAAATGGTTACTGATGTTACATCTTCAATGATTACCTTAACTTTAAGAGACGAATAGATCCATTATATTTTATATTTCAATATATACTTTATGAAAGTCATAAATCGGAGGGAGAATAAGCTCATATGAATTCTAAGCTATTCTACTATTGCTTGTTAAAGTTTTCTTTATTATAAACTCGCAAGATTATTCACTTTGCATTTGACGATGACACAGAACACTTGAAAATGGTTTAAATTAAATTTAAGACAATTCAAAACATTTCATTAAGAAAGTACCACACAAAGAAATTGTTCATTTCCAAAGCCCTCATGGAGGCAATGCTCTCAAACCATTTAAATTGCTAAGAATTGTTAACCACATTAAAATTAGTCTGAAAACACAATTTAAAATGGTAACTGATGCTACATCTTCAATGATTACCTTAAATTTAAGAGACGATTAGATACATAATATTTTATATTTCAATATATACTTTATGAAAGTCACAAATCGGAGGGAGAATAAGCTCATATGAATTCTAAGCTATTCTACTATTGCTTGTAAAAGTTTTCTTTATTATAAGCTCGCAAGATTATTCACTTTGCATTTGACGATGACACAGAACACTTGAAAATGGTTTAAATTAAATTTAAGACAATTCAAAACATTTCATTAAGAAAGTACCACACAAAGAAATTGTTCATTTCCAAAGCCCTCATGGAGGCAATGCTCTCAAACCATTTAAAATTGCTAAGAATTGTTAACCACATTAAAATTAGTCTAAACACAATTTAAAATGGTCACTGATGTTACATCTTCAATGATTAACTTAAATTAAAGAGACGATTAGATACATAATATTTTATATTTCAATATATACTTTATGAAAATCACAAATCGGAGGGAGAATAAACTCATATGATTATAAACTATTCTACTCTTGCTTGTAAAAGTTTTCTTTATTATAAGCTCGCAAGATTATTCATATGCATTTGACGATGACACAGAACACTTGAAAATGGTTTAAATTAAATTTTAGACAATTCAAAACATTTCATTAAGAAAGTACCACACAAAGAAATTGTTCATTTCCAAAGCCCTCATGGAGGCAATGCTCTCAAACCATTTAAAATTGCTAAGAATTGTTAACCACATTGAAATTAGTGAAACACAATTTAAAATGGTCACTGATGTTACATCTTCAATGATTAACTTAAATTTAAGAGACGATTAGATACATAACATTTTATATTTCAATATATACTTTATGAAAGTCACAAATCGGAGGGAGAATAAGCTCATATGAATTATAAGCTATTCTACTATTGCTTGTAAAAGTTTTCTTTATTATAAGCTCGCAAGATTATTCACTTTGCATTTGACGATGACACAGAACACTTGAAAATGGTTTAAATTAAATTTAAGACAATTCAAAACATTTCATTTGAAAGTACCACACAAAAAAATTGTTCATTTCCAAAGCCCTCATGGAGGCAATGCTCTCAAACCATTTAAAATTGCTTAGAATTGTTCACCACATTGAAATTAGTGAAACACAAATTAAAATGGTCACTGATGTTACATCTTAAATGATTAACTTAAATTTAAGAGACGATTAGATACATAACATTTTATATTTCAATATATACTTTATGAAAGTCACAAATCGGAGGGAGAATAAGCTCATATGAATTATAAGCTATTCTACTCTTGCTTGTAAAAGTTTTCTTTATTATAAGCTCGCAAGATTATTCACTTTGCATTTGACGATGACACAGAACACTTGAAAATGGTTTAAATTAAATATTAGACAATTCAAAACATTTCATTTTAAAGTACCACACAAAGAAATTGTTCATTTCCAAAGCCCTCATGGAAGAAATGCTCTCAAACCATTTAAAATTATTAGAATTGTTCACCACATTGAAATTAGTGAAACACAACTTAAAATGGTCACTGATGTTACATCTTCAATGATTAACTTAAATTTAAGAGACGATTAGATACATAACATTTTATATTTCAATATATACTTTATGAAAGTCACAAATCGGAGGGAGAATAAGCTCATATGAATTCTAAGCTATTTTACTATTTCTTGTTAAAGTTTTCTTTATTATAAGCTCGCAAGATTATTCACTTTGCATTTGACGATGACACAGAACACTTGAAAATGGTTTAAATTAAATTTAAGACAATTCAAAACATTTCATTTAAGAAAGTACCACACAAAGAAATTGTTCATTTCCAAAGCCCTCATGGAGGCAATGCTCTCAAACCATTTAAAGTTGTTTAGAGTTGTTACCACATTGAAATTAGTCTGAAAACACAATTTAAAATGGTTCTTATGTTACATCTTCAATGATTACCTTTAATTTAAGAGACGATTAGATACATAACATTTTATATTTCAATATATACTTTATGAAAGTCACAAATCGAGGGAGAATAAGCTCATATGAATTATAAGCTATTCTACTCTTGCTTGTAAAAGTTTTCTTTATTATAAGCTCGCAAGATTATTCACTTTGCATTTGACGATGAGACAGAACACTTGAAAATGGTTTAAATTAAATTTTAGACAATTCAAAACATTTCATTAAGAAAGTACCACACAAAGAAATTGTTCATTTCCAAAGCCCTCATGGAAGCAATGCTCTCAAACCATTTAAAATTGCTTAGAATTGTTCACCACATTGAAATTAGTCTTAAAACACAATATAAAATGGTCACTAATGTTGCATCATCAATGATTACCGTTTATTTAAGAGACGATTAGATACATAATATTTTATATTTCAATATATACTTTATGAAAGTCACAAATCGGAGGGAGAATAAGCTCATATGAATTCTAAGCTATTTTACTATTTCTTGTTAAAGTTTTCTTTATTATAAGCTCGCAAGATTATTCACTTTGCATTTGACGATGACACAGAACACTTGAAAATGGTTTAAATTAAATTTAAGACAATTCAAAACATTTCATTTAAGAAAGTACCACACAAAGAAATTGTTCATTTCCAAAGCCCTCATGGAGGCAATGCTCTCAAACCATTTAAAATTGCTTAGAATTGTTCACCACATTGAAATTAGTGAAACACAATTTAAAATGGTCACTGATGTTACATCTTCAATGATTAACTTAAATTTAAGAGACGATTAGATACATAATATTTTATATTTCAATATATACTTTATGAAAGTCACAAATCGGAGGGAGAATAAGCTCATATGAATTCTAAGCTATTTTACTATTTCTTGTTAAAGTTTTCTTTATTATAAGCTCGCAAGATTATTCACTTTGCATTTGACGATGACACAGAACACTTGAAAATGGTTTAAATTAAATTTAAGACAATTCAAAACATTTCATTTAAGAAAGTACCACACAAAGAAATTGTTCATTTCCAAAGCCCTCATGGAGGCAATGCTCTCAAACCATTTAAATTGCTTAGAATTGTTCACCACATTGAAATTAGTGAAACACAATTTAAAATGGTCACTGATGTTACATCTTCAATGATTAACTTAAATTTAAGAGACGATTAGATACATAATATTTTATATTTCAATATATACTTTATGAAAGTCACAAATCGGAGGGAGAATAAGCTCATATGAATTCTAAGCTATTTTACTATTTCTTGTTAAAGTTTTCTTTATTATAAGCTCGCAAGATTATTCACTTTGCATTTGACGATGACACAGAACACTTGAAAATGGTTTAAATTAAATTTAAGACAATTCAAAACATTTCATTTAAGAAAGTACCACACAAAGAAATTGTTCATTTCCAAAGCCCTCATGGAGGCAATGCTCTCAAACCATTTAAAATTGCTTAGAATTGTTCACCACATTAAAATTAGACTTAAAACACAATTTAAAATGGTCACTGATGCTACATCTTCAATGATTACCTTAACTTTAAGAGACAATTAGATACATAATATTTTATATTTCAATATATACTTTATGAAAGTCACAAATCGGAGGGAGAATAAGCTCATATGAATTCTAAGCTATTTTACTATTTCTTGTTAAAGTTTTCTTTATTATAAGCTCGCAAGATTATTCACTTTGCATTTGACGATGACACAGAACACTTGAAAATGGTTTAAATTAAATTTAAGACAATTCAAAACATTTCATTTAAGAAAGTACCACACAAAGAAATTGTTCATTTCCAAAGCCCTCATGGAGGCAATGCTTCAAATCATTTAAAATTGTTTAGAATTGTTCACCACATTGAAATTAGTCTGAAAACACAATTTAAAATGGTCACTGATGTTACATCTTCAATGAATACCTTAAATTTAAGAGACGATTAGATACATAATATTTTATATTTCAATATATACTTTATGAATGTCACAATCGGAGGGAGAATAAGCTCATATGAATTCTAAGCTATTTTACTATTTCTTGTTAAAGTTTTCTTTATTATAAGCTCGCAAGATTATTCACTTTGCATTTGATGATGACACAGAACACTTGAAAATGGTTTAAATTAAGTTTTAGACAATTCAAAACATTTTATTTTAAGAAAGTACCACACAAAGAAATTGTTCATTTCCAAAGCCCTCATTGAGGCAATGCTCTCAAATCATTTAAAATTGTTTAGAATTGTTCACCACATTGAAATTAGTCTGAAAACACAATTTAAAATGGTCACTGATGTTACATCTTCAATGAATACCTTAAATTTAAGAGACGATTAGATACATAATATTTTATATTTCAATATATACTTTATGAAAGTCACAAATCGGAGGGAGAATAAGCTCATATGAATTCTAAGCTATTTTACTATTTCTTGTTAAAGTTTTCTTTATTATAAGCTCGCAAGATTATTCACTTTGCATTTGACGATGACACAGAACACTTGAAAATGGTTTAAATTAAATTTAAGACAATTCAAAACATTTCATTTAAGAAAGTACCACACAAAGAAATTGTTCATTTCCAAAGCCCTCATGGAGGCAATGCTCTCAAACCATTTAAATTGTTTAGAATTGTTCACCACATTAAAATTAGTCTGAAAACACAATTTTAAATGGTCACTGATGTTACATCTTCAATGATTACCTTAACTTTAAGAGACGATTAGATACATAATATTTTATATTTCAATGTATACTTTATGAAAGTCACAAATCGGAGGGAGAATAAGCTCATATGAATTCTAAGCTATTCTACTATTGCTTGTTAAAGATATCTTTATTATAAGCTCGCAAGATTATTCACTTTCCATTTGACGATGACACAGAACACTTGAAAATGGTTAAAATTAAATTTTAGACAATTCAAAACATTTCATTTTAAGAAAGTACGACACAAAGAAATTGTTCATTTCCAAAGCCCTCATGGAGGCAATGCTCTCAAACCATTTAAAGTTGTATAGAATTGTTCACCACATTGAAATTAGTCTGAAAACACAATTTGAAATGGTCACTGATGTTACATCTTCAATGATTAACTTAAAATTTAAGAGACGATTAGATACATAATATTTTATATTTCAATATATACTTTATGAAAGTCACAAATCGGAGGGAGAATAAGCTCATATGAATTCTAAGCTATTTTACTATTTCTTGTTAAAGTTTTCTTTATTATAAGCTCGCAAGATTATTCACTTTGCATTTGACGATGACACAGAACACTTGAAAATGGTTTAAATTAAATTTAAGACAATTCAAAACATTTCATTTAAGAAAGTACCACACAAAGAAATTGTTCATTTCCAAAGCCCTCATGGAGGCAATGCTCTCAAACCATTTAAAATTGCTTAGAATTGTTCACCACATTGAAATTAGTGAAACACAATTTAAAATGGTCACTGATGTTACATCTTCAATGATTAACTTAAATTTAAGAGACGATTAGATACATAATATTTTATATTTCAATATATACTTTATGAAAGTCACAAATCGGAGGGAGAATAAGCTCATATGAATTCTAAGCTATTTTACTATTTCTTGTTAAAGTTTTCTTTATTATAAGCTCGCAAGATTATTCACTTTGCATTTGACGATGACACAGAACACTTGAAAATGGTTTAAATTAAATTTAAGACAATTCAAAACATTTCATTTAAGAAAGTACCACACAAAGAAATTGTTCATTTCCAAAGCCCTCATGGAGGCAATGTCTCAAACCATTTAAAATTGCTTAGAATTGTTCACCACATTGAAATTAGTGAAACACAATTTAAAATGGTCACTGATGTTACATCTTCAATGATTAACTTAAATTTAAGAGACGATTAGATACATAATATTTTATATTTCAATATATACTTTATGAAAGTCACAAATCGGAGGGAGAATAAGCTCATATGAATTCTAAGCTATTTTACTATTTCTTGTTAAAGTTTTCTTTATTATAAGCTCGCAAGATTATTCACTTTGCATTTGACGATGACACAGAACACTTGAAAATGGTTTAAATTAAATTTAAGACAATTCAAAACATTTCATTTAAGAAAGTACCACACAAAGAAATTGTTCATTTCCAAAGCCCTCATGGAGGCAATGCTCTCAAACCATTTAAAATTGCTTAGAATTGTTCACCACATTGAAATTAGTGAAACACAATTTAAAATGGTCACTGATGTTACATCTTCAATGATTAACTTAAATTTAAGAGACGATTAGATACATAACATTTTATATTTCAATATATACTTTATGAAAGTCACAAATCGGAGGGAGAATAAGCTCATATGAATTCTAAGCTATTCTACTATTGCTTGTTAAAGATATCTTTATTATAAGCTCGCAAGATTATTCACTTTGCATTTGACGATGACACAGAACACTTGAAAATGGTTTAAATTAAAATTTAGACAATTCAAAACATTTCATTTTAAGAAAGTACCACACAAAGAAATTGTTCATTTCCAAAGCCCTCATGGAGGCATGCTCTCAAACCATTTAAAATTGTTAAGAATTGTTGACCACATTAAAATTAGTCTTAAAACACAATTTAAAATGGTCACTGATGTTACATCTTCAATGATTACCTTTACTTTAAGAGACGATTAGATACATTATATTTTATATTTCAATATATACTTTATGAAAGTCACAAATCGGAGGGAGAATACGCTCATGTGAATTCAAGGCTATTCTGCTCTTGCTTGTTTCAGTTTTCTTTATTTTAAACTCGCAAGATTATTCACTTTGCATTTGACGATGATACAGAACACTTGAAAATGGTTTAAATTAAATTTTAGACAATTCAAAACATTTCTTTTTAAAGTACCACACAAAGAAATTGTTCATTTCCAAAGCCCTCATGGAGACAATGCTCTCCAACCATTTAAAATTGTTTAGAATTGTTCACCACAGTGAAATTAGTTTGAAAACACAATTAAAAATGGTCACTGATGTTACATCTTCAATGATTACCTTTAATTTAAGAGACGATTAGATACATAATATTTTATATTTCAATATATACTTTATGAAAGTCACAAATCGGAGGGAGAATAAGCTCATATGAATTCTAAGCTATTTTACTATTTCTTGTTAAAGTTTTCTTTATTATAAGCTCGCAAGATTATTCACTTTGCATTTGACGATGACACAGAACACTTGAAAATGGTTTAAATTAAATTTAAGACAATTCAAAACATTTCATTTAAGAAAGTACCACACAAAGAAATTGTTCATTTCCAAAGCCCTCATGGAGGCAATGCTCTCAAACCATTTAAATTGCTTAGAATTGTTCACCACATTGAAATTAGTGAAACACAATTTAAAATGGTCACTGATGTTACATCTTCAATGATTAACTTAAATTTAAGAGACGATTAGATACATAACATTTTATATTTCAATATATACTTTATGAAAGTCACAAATCGGAGGGAGAATAAGCTCATATTGAATTCAAAGCTATTCTACTCTTGCTTGTTAAAGTTTTAATTATTATAAGCTCGCAAGATTATTCACTTTGCATTTGACGATGACACAGAACACTTGAAAATGGTTTAAATTAAATTTAAGACAATTCAAAACATTTCATTTTAAGAAAGTACCACACAAAGAAATTGTTCATTTCCAAAGCCCTCATGGATGCAATGCTCTCAAACCATTAAAAATTGCTTATAAATGTTTACCACATTGAAATTAGTCTGAAAACACAATTTAAAATGGTCACTGATATTTCATCTTCAATGATTACCTTAACTTTAAGAGACGATTAGATACATTATATTGTATATTTCAATATATACTTTATGAAAGTCACAAATCGGAGGAGAATAAGCTCATATGAATTCTAAGCTATTCTACTATTGCTTGTTAAAGATATCTTTATTATAAGCTCGCAAGATTATTCACTTTGCATTTGACGATGACACAGAACACTTGAAAATGGTTTAAATTAATTTTAGACAATTCAAAACATTTCATTTTAAGAAAGTACCACACAAAGAAATTGTTCATTTCCAAAGCCCTCATGGAGGCAATGCTCTCAAAATATTAAAAGTTCTTTAGAATTGTTCACCACAACATTGAAATTAGTCTGAAAACACAATTTAAAATGGTCATTGATGTTACATCTTGAATGATTAACTTAAATTTAAGAGACGATTAGATACATAATATTTTATATTTCAATATATACTTTATGAAAGTCACAAATCGGAGGGAGAATAAGCTCATATGAATTCTAAGCTATTCTACTCTTGCTTGTTTAAGTTTTCTTTATTAAAAGCTCGCAAGATTATTCACTTTGCATTTGACGATGACACAGAACACTTGAAAATTGTTCAAATTAAATTTTAGACAATTCAAAACATTTCATTTTAAGAAAGTACCACACAAAGAAATTGTTCATTTCCAAAGCCCTCATGGAGGCAATGCTCTCAAACCATTTAAAATTGCTTAGAATTGTTCACCACATTGAAATTAGTGAAACACAATTTAAAATGGTCACTGATGTTACATCTTCAATGATTAACTTAAATTTAAGAGACGATTAGATACATAATATTTTATATTTCAATATATACTTTATGAAAGTCACAAATCGGAGGGAGAATAAGCTCATATGAATTCTAAGCTATTTTACTATTTCTTGTTAAAGTTTTCTTTATTATAAGCTCGCAAGATTATTCACTTTGCATTTGACGATGACACAGAACACTTGAAAATGGTTTAAATTAAATTTAAGACAATTCAAAACATTTCATTTAAGAAAGTACCACACAAAGAAATTGTTCATTTCCAAAGCCCTCATGGAGGCAATGCTCTCAAACCATTTAAAATTGCTTAGAATTGTTCACCACATTGAAATTAGTGAAACACAATTTAAAATGGTCACTGATGTTACATCTTCAATGATTAACTTAAATTTAAGAGACGATTAGATACATAACATTTTATATTTCAATATATACTTTATGAAAGTCACAAATCGGAGGGAGAATAAGCTCATATGAATTCTAAGCTATTCTACTCTTGCTTGTTTAAGTTTTCTTTATTAAAAGCTCGCAAGATTATTCACTTTGCATTTGACGATGACACAGAACACTTGAAAATTGTTCAAATTAAATTTTAGACAATTCAAAACATTTCATTTTAAGAAAGTACACACAAAGAAATTGTTCATTTCCAAAGCCCTCATGGAGGCAATGCTCTCAAACCATTTAAAATTGCTTAGAATTGTTCACCACATTGAAATTAGTGAAACACAATTTAAAATGGTCACTGATGTTACATCTTCAATGATTAACTTAAATTTAAGAGACGATTAGATACATAACATTTTATATTTCAATATATACTTTATGAAAGTCACAAATCGGAGGGAGAATAAGCTCATATGAATTTAAAAGTATTCTGCTCTTGCTTGTATAAGTTTTCTTTATTATAAGCTCGCAAGATTATTCACTTTGCATTTGAC
>ARYC01010948.1:0-10070 GCA_000711775.1 Oxytricha trifallax
GTGAGTCTTGATTTAACTCCAGTAGAATTCAATTCCATTAAATTATGGGCTATAAGGAACGTAGTATACAGGAGTTATGTTTAGCTCTTCAATAAGCTTTCTTAGACTCCTTAGTCTTATGAACTGAGAGGTTATCAACAAACGGGATGATCTCTTGGTTACTATACTTCTCTCTGAGCTTATGTAGGAACTCTATATACTACTCTCGCTTAATAGAGCGAGGTGAATAACATAACTCTCTAAGCCTGAATCTTCACTTATACCAGCTAAAATTGCATGGGTGACTACCTTCACTTTTTAATAATAAACTTCTATATTATCATACTTCTTATACCAAGACTTATTAATAAAGGTGTTGAATGTAAACACTGCTTCATCGGCGTGTATGAACTTGATGTTATTAGTAATAGCTCTCTGCATTTAATCATATATATAGTTTAAATTATTACTATAAAATGGCACTGTAAAATCAATCACTCTCTTCACTCTATTGACAGTCTTGAAAGTAATACCATTTCTTCTATAAATGTTGGCTATAGTCTAAGGAGAGATGCGCATATCAGGAAACTTGCGATGAAATATTACAGCTCGCTAGTCTAGAGGAAAGTGTGCCCAATACTTTAAAGTCTTAGAGTCACAGAGGTAGTCAATATGATGCTATGAGAACTTTTATTTTCTAGCAGGATGCTTTCAAGTACCAGAATTAAAATGCTAAACAGCTAACATGCAGTGATACCTAACAGTAGAGGCACTCTTGTGTAAGAGCTTTGTTATAGCTGCATAATTCAATACTGGTTTGACTTAATCTATATTAATACTCGTACCATACCTAAGCTTAAGCATAAAATCTAAATATTACTCATCATAAATAGACCCTAAATTTCGCTAATTTCTATTTCTCATTTTGCAAATTGGCCTAATTTCTCTACTAACCCCTATAAGACCCCAACTATACCCTTCTAATCAAAGCACTTATAAACCTCACTAAGGGGTTTTGGGATTTTGATTCCCTGCAATCTAATTCTCAAGCCTTCTTTTAAAAAAATAAGTTTCTATTATTTTTTTTAAATATTAAATTTTTATAGTAAATAGACCTCACTAAAGTAAAGGTTTCTGTTTATTATCAATTACTTTTATATTTTGGATTAATTTAATAATCATTAAATATCTTAAGTATATATTATGTTATAGAATAAAATTGCATGAGAAGATGAAAAGAATAAGGCCAAGAAAATTTTTACAATCAATTGTAATTAACGATATATCGTAGTCCATTATATAAGTAAGTAAATGCTTAACATTTAGCAAACAAAATTTCTATGCAATCTAAGGATTTAAATAATTCTCAAAGTTATTCAGTGATATTAATTCCATTTCTGTTCTGATATCTATTGCTAAAATATAATTGATTTGGGGAAATTCAAAAATAAAATAAATAATTCAAATATATATTAATCTAACTGCCACTAATTAGAGAGGTCTGTATATCAAAATTGATTCAGTGTACTGGCCGTTATGTATATAAGTGTCCTGGTTGCTAGTATTACTGGTTAGTGTTACTGTGATTTGCGGAAAAAAGACATTTGACACATTTGGCAGAGGAAATCATCAAATCTCCCGTGTATTATAGAGGATTTGGCGGATTTGGCACATTTGGCAGGAGATTTAGAGAGAAATCAGTTTGAGAGATTTAATTGATTAATGTTAATAATAAAAGATTAATTTAATATATTATTTAATTAAAAACTAAAATTTAGCACATTTGGCGCATTTGGCGCCAGTCTATTAGGGCAAAGTTGTGTATTATGAATTAATTGCTTTGAAATTAGACAAATATATGTATTTATTATTAATGCTTTAAACTTAAAGATATATAATGGCAAGGAATCTGCGAAAGTATTTAATCATTAGCTTTCCAGATTATCTTTGATTGAGCTCACTTCTTGACTTTTAGCCTCCTCTATCGAATCGACGGTTGTCTGCATCTCTTCCTCCTCCAGTCGCTTCATGAAGTATTTAGCCAAGTCTATCTTATTGAAAGGCATCTTCTTCTTTGCTTGCCTCTGCACATCACTCAGGTCCACCAAATGGCATCTTGTCTCAAACGCCTCTTAATCGATCTTCTTAAGCTTCTTTAGCGGCATTTGATTCGTTGTGATCACTACGACTGTATTCACGTATTCTAATGCTACCTCGCCATACTTTTCCTCAGTGGAGTACCCCTACCCTTCTAAGAGCCTTTTCATTTTGGCCACCCGATCGCTTCTAAAAAAGTGTTTGTCATTCATTTCATCCATTAGCACGATCTGAGGCTAGAAATTGATAGGCACAACTTAGAGCTTGAAATGTGACTGACCTTCCTGCAGAAAATCACACACAAAAATCTATTGGAGCATCTTCACTATCGTCGTTTTACCGGTATCTGCACTGCCATAGAGCCACACGCAGCACTTCTTAGCGTCATCTTTCGCAATAATTACTTTGTATAGAGCATCCAGAGCCTATGCATATCCCCACTCTTCAAACTTAAGGATATCAATTGGTTCTCTGTTATCGTAAGCTGGCTGACTTCTAAGAATGAACTTCTGGAGAGATTCTATAATAGGTATTGCTTTTTTCTTAATTAATCCTGTCCCTCTCATGATCTTTGAAAGTGACCGAAGCTTTGATTCATTTTCAGAAATCAACACTAGATCATTTGGGCTGTCCCAGTGGCGCTTCACGTATTCTGTTAGATCTTGAATCTCTCCATTTTAGATTAGCTGAGTTAATTCAACTAACATTTCTGACTTAGTTTTGCTAGATTGTAATGTTGAGGAAGATCGTCTTGACTGAGAGCTTAATCTTTCCTATAGCGCAGTAAAGTTTTTGATGTCTCCGGCAATCAGAATGACGTTGGGTGTCTATTGCAAAATCTCCTCTATGCTCTTTTCAACGATTGTTTTGATCTTATTCCGAGCTTGCCCAATACCTTGGTGCCTTTGCTTGTCGCCTATTTGAAATGACTTCTATGTAGTCCAACAGTGAGAGGATAGCACTCTATTTCTAAGTATGTCTTTTAAGTATCAGTATTCTGGTAAACGCTGACATGCTGAATTCGTTTGTTGATCTGTTTGAGCTCGTGAATAATAGTCGCAGAATTCTCAACGCCATACGGGTAATCTACTTCGTAAAGATGAATTAGTCGGTAGTTCTTGTTTAGTATAAGTGATTCTTATTGCTGATAGCTATCAACAAGATAAGTGCATCCATTCTCCATTAATCTTAATATTTAAATTAATTATATTTGTCTAATTTCAAAGCAATTAATTCATAATACACAACTTTGCCCTAATAGACTGGTGTCAAATGCGCCAAATGTGCCAAATTTTAGTTTTTAATTAAATAATATATTAAAGTAATCTTTTATTAATAACATTAATCAATTAAATCTCTAAAACTGATTTCTCTCTAAATCTCCTGCCAAATGTGCCAAATCCGCCAAATCCTCTATAATACACGGGAGATTTGATGATTTCCTCTGCCAAATGTGTCAAATGTCTTTTTTCCGCAAATCACAGTAACACTAACCAGTAATACTAGCAACCAGGACACTTATATACATAACGGCCAGTACACTGAATCAATTTTGATATACAGACCTCTCTAATTAGTGGCAGTTAGATTAATATATATTTGAATTATTTATTTTATTTTTGAATTTCCCCAAATCAATTATATTTTAGCAATAATTATTCCTCCTTGAATTAAAGGGCGTTACATTGACAAAGTTTTTTTTTTTGAATTAATACTTAATTACAGCTAGATGCAAATGAATATATCCCCTTTGTATATAAACCATTCAATTATTTACTCCATACTAAATAAGTATACATAATCAATTTTTATTTTATAAATAATAGCAGAGAGATTATTTTTACCTAGAATATTATGCTAAATGAATGACTATACTCATTCTATTTCTTAAATTATCATTTTTATACCTCAAATTTAAAAGTAATAAAAGATAATGGTTGATAACCTTAAACTGAAAATTGTGTTCATTTCACAATTTATTTATTTTAAGAATATACCCATGTTCATAAACAGGCACATCATTTTTATCTTTCCCCTAAATTAACAAAATGCAAAAATGTGAACTCATCGATTCTTGTCTGTTTATTTGCTTGTTTATGATTTCTTCTTAATTTTAATGCTAATTTCAAAATTTACAAAATTATATTCCAAGATTATAATCATCTTTAAAGCATAATTACCTATAATTTATTTGACATTTTATACAAACTTCCAGAGTTTGAATACTTATCTGCTTAGAATGCTTCCTATTAATTAAGTAAATTAATTCTATTTTTAAGAATTACCTTTGTGATGCCTGTTATTATCCAGAATAAGTTTGTTGAAAAGGAAATTACAGATATCAAGATAATTTAGAAAAAAACCTTTTAATTCTTCTTAAGATTAATTTTTTAAGAAAAATAAAACATTTTTTGTACTGAAATACATCGATTGATGACTAATTTACTGCACTCATCAATATTATCGACCATATATGATCAAAAATAAATTATAAGTTTGGTTAATAGATTAACGTTATATATTTTTAATTCCTATAATTAAAGTTGAAATTATTGTCATCAATATTTCTGATCAATTGATTTCTTTGATATCTATAAACTAATATAAATTAAAATATTTCAAAGTTAAAAATTGTAACTTAACACTTATTAATTAATTTAGATAAAAATACTTTCTCTTTATTTATGATTCTAATATTATACTGGGGAGAGTACGATCTTTTTAAAGACCTAATTTGAACTAATACAATATTTAAAAAGATATCATAAATAAACAATGTAAAATATAAAGGTAACTTAAGATCTATGCTAAACAGCAAATAATTTGGCAATAAGATAAAATCATATTAATTTTATGTCTAATTAAAATTATTGAAACATTAAAAGCTAAATTTTTGTAAAAATAACTATAATTATTTCTATTTATCTCTATTATAAAATATTATTTTGATTTAGAGTAAATTTTATTTTTGTTTATTGAGAATTATTGCAAACCTATTTTATCGATATTATAATGACAACGAATTCCATAAGTATCATAGCAGATACTTATGATTCTTTTATTATTATGATAATATCTTTATAAAACTTAATATTAATATAGCCTGAATTAGAATCCTTTAAATTTTACATCAATATTTTAATTATTCATAGATAAATTTGTGACAAGTTGTCATTCGTAAATTATTTTATATAACTTATTAAACTAAGACTGATTAGTTAATTCATTAGGATTTAAATATGTCGATTAACCCTAAAATTAAAATTATCTTTTTCATATGATGAAAATATTGATAGTAAATAAAAAACTTTTTTATAAGACCAAAGCAACATACTATTCATTCTTAGGTTATATATAAGGGTATCAATAAAACTGCTTTAGTCAATTTTGCTCAATATTTAAAGCAGGTCAAAAATCTTATGGTTTGTAAACTCAAGTACAGTTCAATAAACAGAGCACATTTTTCCTCTTATGATTCGATTAACCCGTTCTATATTTTAAAATTATATATTTCAGATTATGTATATAAATATACTTTTTATTCGCTAAATTTTATTCTGAATTTGTCTCATGAAAATGAATTAAGCTTTAAATAAGTATAAGATTGAATAAAATGTATGAGGATTGACAAAGCATCGTATAATTGCTTGGGAATCAGAATTGTAAAATGATTTTGTCGTTAAAATCTTTTATTTTAATTTAATTTTAGTTTATGGATTTCACAATTTAAATCATTTCAAAACTTCCACTTCAAAGCAATAATTTTTATTACTCTTAGTTGCTTGTTGTAAAACTTTTTAAGTTTATTTATAATAAATTATTATAGTATTAGGTATTAACAGTTATTACATTTATTTAGATTGACAAATAAAAATCTCTCATTTATTAATCATTGTATATATTTTTACAAAACTTATTACTAAGTATTTTTGCCATTTCTAAACTATTATGGTGTTCGAATTTTCTAAAGAAATAAATATATAAAAAGAAGCCAAAGCTAAATTTGAGAGAATATTTATAGATAGATAGATAGATAATCGATAAAGGCAAGTGAAATTAAAAATCTAGAAATCAAAAATTCTAGACTTAATATATAATCTATTTATTACTATTACTACTACTAAATATAATATACCTTAAATTATTTAGTTAGGTATAAACATTAGGTTTCTCAAAGATCTTTGCTGGTACACTGAAGACTGCCAATTCGGTCCCTGCCTGCAACTAGGGTGTTCTCCAGGGCGGCATATCCCGCGCCTCCAATGTGATCGGTAGTCTGATTTTTTATTTTATTTTTGTTGTTGTCCTTCTCGTATGTTTTCCAGATGTCGTCGATGCACTTTTTAATGTTGGAGTTTTGAGTAGTTTTCTTGAATTCTTAGGCATCGAGATCCTTGGAGTTGTCGTCATCAGCAATCCACCTAGTAGTTATAGAACTAGGCTCTTCGGTGCCAGCTTCTATTTTTTCAGCAATAGTAGTACTGGCTTGTTCCTGGGGGGCCACTTCCCTCGCCCTCAACTACATCAGCTTTCTTTTTTTGTTTTTGGTCCAGCTTCACTCTTTAGTAGTAGTTGTAATAAATAGATTTATATTTATATTGATTATTATTAATATTTAATTGTTCACAGAATTTCTCAAGATAAAATGGCTAGCTCATTTTTTAAGAATGCTACTTGATATTACTGAATCAAAACCCCAAAACCCCTTAGTGAGGTTTATAAGTGCTTTGATTTGTAGGGTAAAGTTGGGGTTTTATTAGGGTTAGTAGAGAAAACGCAAGTTTAATGAGACTTTAATATATATTTAATGAGTATTAGTTTAATTATATCACACGAATTTTACTTGCTTGTCTTTGTTGTATCTCTTGAATCTCACTTTCTTTAGTGGTTCGAGCATATCGTCTAAGGATTGTCTTGGATATGCTGGAGCTCTTACTATTATCTTCTCTACAATCTTCTTTATCTCTTAGCATACATCATCTTGTTTTATGTGCTTCTCAGCTAGATTTATTGATTATTTTTCATATTTTGTATTAATGTAAGTCATGCTTTCCATATCGCACCTCTAAAAAATTATTGCAGCTACTGCCCAAACATCCCACTAATAGAGCCATTAGTCCATTTCTCTCTGATTGGGAAGTAACCTGGAGTACCAAGAACCTTTGCTAAGGTTACAATCTCTTATCTTAAGGCTCTATTAAAATCGATTACAACTACTTCTAAAGGGCAAAGGTTTAGCATAACATTTTCAGGCTTCAAATCTCTATGAATGTATCCAAGCTCGTGAAGTTCCTAAACACCCTTTATCATATTAGATAGAATCATATTCAAGTCATCTGGGTATCTGTTTTAATATAGATAATCTCGGAGAGTCATTTCAAACTTTTAGCCTTAGTGCGATGAAACCAAACCCTAAAATAACACCATCTAGCTTGAGCAAATTCTTGCAATCTTTTTTCTAAGCCTCTCTAAGTACAAATATATTCGTTAGCAAACTCATTTTGATACTGCTCGTTTTTAAGGAGATAGCTGAAAGGATATACCTTGTAGGCATAGTCATCAACCACTATGAGTCTTGCTTTAGCAGGTACGTTTATATGTAAGTAGTTTTCAATACAACTGCTAAGGTCTACTGCATTTAGTGCAGGAATATACATGGCCTCTCTTAAAAGCATGCTAAAAAGACATTACCAGCAGGTTGATTCATTAATTCTATTCGCTTCTGCCTCTTGAGCTTCTCCTGTTGTTCTTTTTAAGTCTCAAGATTAATAGATTTTCTTTTAGCGGGCACTAATTTCTAAGTCTCTTTATCTTAAATCAAGAACTCACTTAGGTGATGCTACTGCATATGTTTCTTAACTTTAGCTGAGTGAGTATAAGACTTCTCACAAGTCGTGCACTAGTACCTGCCATCGACCTTATCATGCTTAAAATACACCTTAGCTTTCCAGAGTGAACCTCTTTCATATGTCTCTTCGAACTGGAATCAGTAGAGAAAAAATTTTAGCAGTCTTAGCATTCAAAAGTTTTAATCCTTTAAATCTGAAGCTGTTCCTTTTCTTCCTCAACATCTTTTATTAATGTTTAAACTTCTATTTCAGCTTTCTGCTTCATGTTTTAAACCTATATAATAAAAACCTGTGCTTCAAAATCAAGAGCTCTTAGCTCTGCCTCCCTCTCAATATATATAACTTCTTGTTTCTTGGTTGAACCAAAGTTAAGCATTGATTGACCTGCTCCTAAAATGCCGCTCTACGATTTAAGTTGACCGCCATGTTTAAATTCAAATTTAAATTTCTATTATAAAGCTCTTAAAACCTCTATAGCTATAGCTGGACTATATAGGAGTTGCTACAGCATTAATGATGGTTTGATCTCAGCTCTTAGACTTCATATTTATACTCAGTTTATAACTATAATTTTTGTAATTTTGCACTTAATAATTTTGATTCTGGTACCAACTCAGATAAAGTTCAGGTTGGTACTGGTACCAATTAAATTTTGAACCAGGTTGGAACTTTTCCATTAAAACCTCACTGGATTAAAACTAGGGACTAATTAAGTTTTGGTACTATTAAATTGGTACCAATTAAACTTAAACGAATTTAGTACCGGTACTAATTAAATTTAAACAAATTTAGTACTAATTTAATGGAACTAAATTGATAAAAATGGAGCTCCATCTCTGAAGTTTGTTACAGCTTCTGCGAACCTTCTCCACGTATCTTTACAGGGTTGACCTCCTATAAGATGCCCATATTTAATAGTAAGATTTTAAAGGAAAGGATCCAGAAGTCTATAAATTAAAACTTGAAATTCATTAATAGGAAGAGGAACAAAGATGGAATCATTCAATGAACAAATGAAAAGGGTTGAGGCTCAAAGAAATGATATCAAGATTAAGAAGCAAGGAGGATCTCTATCGATACCTTACTTAGCATGGTAAAATAAATTGATGTTAATCAACGATGTATACAGTTGGTCTATTCCTTCCAACGATGGAAGGTACTAAAATATCATTCTTAAAAGCAATACTCTGAGAGGAGAAGAAAGCTTTTAAAAACATAGAAATCAAACTGATTGAAATACCTAACTACCCAGAGATTTCAGTCACAAATCTCTACGAGGATGCAATGAAAGATGATGAAGTGGTTATTCACCTTCCTAGCAAGAAGTAACTCTCAAATAAATTGCCTGAAAGAAGCTTCTTCTTTGGTGTTCTTGGTACAATCAAAGAGGATTATTTGAGAGAAATTATAGAAGAAGCTCATAAGAAACGCTACTCTATTTCTCCTGAAGATTAAAAGAAGCAAGGAATACTAATAAGCGAGACGTGGCTAGCAGAGCTTTAGAAGCATCCTTATCTCTCTAGTTAGCTTTGATTTATAACTTTTTAGGGAAACCTGGAACTGGTATATTTCTAATGAAAGAGAATGCAAAGGTTCACAGAGAGAGAAAGTCTCAAACCATTCATTAAGTTAGCAAGAGACTTTATAATGAAGTTTAAAAGTCTGATGAAATGAACATAGATGCTGGTGCTGGTACAAAGAGAAGAAACATGGGTCCTAGTAAAGCACCAGA
Organism: Oxytricha trifallax; assembly: GCA_000711775.1. Lineage (NCBI taxonomy): Eukaryota > Ciliophora > Spirotrichea > Sporadotrichida > Oxytrichidae > Oxytricha > Oxytricha trifallax. The sequence continues at coordinate 9,658 of ARYC01010948.1, forward strand.
GGAAGAAAAGAAAGAGAAGCCGAATCCATTTAAGAGTTCGTTTGATATGTGAAATAATTCATCCATTTAAGTCTAACACTTATTAATAAACATTCATTCTTCCTTTCCTTGCACATATCGTAGTCTAGTCATTACCCACTCTCTTGCAACTACTCTGTATTAAGTCTAGTGTGTCGATTGGTAGATAATGCATTAGGTGATACAGCAAGAGTTTCTTGTAGTGAGTCTTAATCTAACTCCAATAGAATTCGATTCCATTAAATTGAAGACTGTAAGGAACGTTATACACAGGAGTTATCTTTAATTCTTCATAAGCTTTCTTAGATTCCTTAGTCTTATGAACTGAGAGGTTATCAACAAAACAGGATGATCTCTTGATCGTTGTACTTATCTCTTAGCTTATGTAAAAACTC
>ARYC01010949.1:0-13739 GCA_000711775.1 Oxytricha trifallax
TTTTAGTAATAAACTTCTATATTACTATACCTCTTGTACCAAGACCTTGATATAAAGGTATTGAATGTAAATACAGCTTCATCAGCGTGTATGAACTTTATAATATGCTCTTAAGACATCTGCTTTTAATCGAATATATAATTTAAATTATCCTTATAAAATGGAACATTAAAGTCAATCACTCTCTTAATGAGATTGACCGTCTTGCTTGTAAGATATTCCGTTTTTTATATATGTTAGCTATCAATTAAGCAGATGTGTGAAGCTCAGGAAATTGGCGATGAAACATCACAGCCCTCTAGACTAGAGATAATTGAGGCCAGTATTTAAAAGTCTTATCATTAATAAGATAGTCAATCAAAATCCCAAAACCCCTTAATGAGGTTTATAAGTGCTTTGATTTGTAGGGAATTTGTTAGGGGTTGGGGTTATTAATAGGTTTTAATGTGAAATTTCTAGTATATTTATTTAGTTTAATCACTCAAAATGCACTTTGGATCATGTGGGAGAGGTCTGAAGTTTATCTTACTTAACCACAACTCTATCTACTCTATTGATATGTCTGCTCTTAAGTTTGGTTTTATTATTATTGATTCTTCCATTTGCTTCATTGATTGAGATGCTCTTGTTTTGACAATAAGTTGCTTTATTCTTTGCCTTGCATCCTTCTCGCACCTTGTAGAGTAGTAATCGTTGCGAGGCATATCGCACTCTATTATTATTGCTGCTAAAGGCCAAAAATTCCACTGTAAGTCTCCTTCTCTCCAGTCTTCTCTTACTGGATAATAACCTGGAGTTCCCATTACATTTCCAAGCCTTGATACTTCCACTCTTAAGGCTCTTTTGAAATCAATAATTGTTACTTTTACTGGTGATAGTTCAAAATTATATTCTCAGGCTTGAGATCTCTGAGTACAAAGGCTAACTTAAGAAGCTCTTTGATACCTTGTATAGCTTAGGTTGATATTAATGTAAGCTATTTATGATTTCATTGATCAGTTATGAAATCTCTGAGTGTCATTCCAAAGAGTGGTAGTCTGAAAGCTGCATGATCTTTGGCTAGGAGAACAGCATCTAGCTTTATTAAGTATTTGCACTCTTTAAACTTAGACTGAGTGAGTACTTAATACTCATTAGTAAACTTCATTTAATATTTATCATCACTAAGGAGATTGTTGAAAGGATATACCTTGTAAGCGTACTGATGATCCTTAATAATTATCTTGTCATAGGAGTCCTCTAGAAATTAGGTAGCTTTAGAGAGAAGTATCTAAATCAATCTATGCAAGTGTACTGGAATTTCTTGTATTATATTTTAATCATAATTTTAGTGACCTCTGATGCTAATAGGTTGCGTGCAATCCTCACATACTCTGATTCGCTTGCTTGTTAAAGCTCAGCAACTTAATGAGGATCCCTTGCTTTTCTTTTGTTGAGCAACTTCAGTTGAGTGTTTTAATCTTCAACTTCTATTTCTTTCTTGTGGGCTTTTAAAAGATGCTTCTTTAAGTCTATTGTGTGAGTGTACTGTTTATGTCACTCAAAGCAATCATACTTTTCATCAATTTTGTCGTGCTTTAAGTATACAGTAGGCTTAGCTTCCATATGGACCTTCATATGCCTGTACCAGCTAGATTTATGAGTAAAGTCTCTTTCACACTTCTCACAAAAATATACTTCAACTTCCTCTGCTTACATTGAAATTTCATTTCTAACTTTCTCCTCCTCTCTTTCTCCCACGCACTTGTTTGCCATATATTTTCTATTATTAACTGCTATTTTAATAACAGAAACCTCAAGTGATAGCTCTGGTAGCTCCTTATGAGAGTTCATCTCACAGCTATCACACTTTTTATTGAATAAAGGTAAGTCTCATTTAGTTTGATGGAAGTGCTGCTGTTTTTCTTAAAATGTTAGCGCTCATATTCAAATTTGAATTTAAAATTATAAACTGCCTCTATAACTCAGAGCTCATAAGATACCTTTGCAACTCTATAAGTTTTAAGGGAGGTTTTAAGAGTATTAGCGAAGAAAAATGAGCACTAGGAGACGAACCAGCTCTAAATATGGGTGAGAAAGTAACCATTTTTAATAGTAATAATAAGCTAATTACAGCAAGTACCGATTTAGGAGGTGCACCAAATTAAGTACGTACTGCTTTAGGAGGTATTTTGTGATTTTATGATTAAAATTAGGGTGCTCCTTATTTAGTACTAACTTTAATTAATGCTCTTAATTAAGTACTAGCATTTTAGGAGCTGCTCCTAATTAAGTACTTACCAATTTAAATTAAAAAATCTGGAACTATAAAAGTAGAAATTGATATCAATCTCTCAAGTATGAAACCAGTTCTCAAAACTTTCTCAATATCCTTCTTAAAAGTTGACCTCCTATAGGATGCCCATATTTAATAGTAAGTTTTACAGAGGTATATAACTGAAACAATAAACTTAAATTTAAATATCATTTCTTAGATCGGTAATCAAGATGGAGTCAATGAATGATTCAATGAAAAGAATGCAAGCACAAGAATTGATTCAAAGATTTAGAAGTAAGGAGGATTTGCATCACTACCTGGTGCAGCAAGGTAATGAACTCACAGTAACTCATCTTGATTATGTAGTTGGTTTCATCTTGCCAACGATGAAAGGTACTAAAATTTCATTTCTAAGGGCGATACTCTGCAAAGAGAAGAAAGCATTGAAAACTTAAGATGTAAAGTTTGCAGAGATTCAAAACTATCCAGAAATATCAGTGACTAACTTATATGATGATGCTATGAACGACCCAGAGGTTTCGCTGTACCTGTCTAATAAGAAACAGTTGTCAAATAAACTCCCTGAAAGAAACTATTTCTTTGGCATTCTAGCAACAATTAAAGTGATTACTTGAAAGAAATTATTCAAGAATCTCATAAGAAAAGGTACAGCATCTCTTCAGAAGATAAAGACAGACAAGGGATCAAGATAAGCGAGAGCTGGCTATCAGAGCTGCAGAAGCACCCTTATATTTCAAGTAAGATGTAGCTTAACATTAGAAAAATCTGGTACTGGCATCTTCTTGATGAAGGAATAGAGCAAGCTTCACAGAGAGCGAAAGTCGCAGACAAATTATGAAGTTAGCTAGAGACTTTATTCAAATATTTAGCCTCCAGAGTCAATGAACAAAGATGCTGGAGGAGGAGGGAAGCAAGAAGTAGAAGTAAAGAAAAAGAAGCCAGCTCCCTCTAAATAATTTTAAATGTGACTTATATATTCATTAACTTAACTACAAAACTTATTTATATACATTCACTCTCCCTTCTTTAGCACACTTTTAAGCCAATTAATTATCTACTCTCTTCGCTGAGCTTTTAATAAAGTCTACTGTATCGATAGGTAGGTCATGCATCAAGTGGTATAGCAGCAGTTTCTTGTAATGACCTTTTAATGTACCCCAGTAGAACTCAATTCCATTAAACTATGGACTGTAAGGTACGTTGAACACTGGCGTTATTTTAAGTTGTACATAACTCTTCCTTGTTTCTTTAGTCTTATGAACAGAAAGATTATCAACGAATAGTATAATCTCTTATTCAGGGTACTTCTCTCTCAGCTGCTCTAAGAACTTAATATACTGCTCTGTCTTAATAGATCGAGGATGAATAACATAAGTTTCTAAACCAGCATCCTCGCTAATACCTCCAAGAATTGCCATTGTTTATACCTTGATTTTCTAATCATATACTTTGCTATGCCTCTTATACCAAGACTTCTAAATGAAAGTGTTGAATGTAAACACAGCCTCGTCAGCATGAATAAACTTAATATTATTCTATCAGGCTCTCTGCATTTAATTATAAATATAATTTAAGTTGTTGTTGTAAAATGGCAGAGTGAAATCAATTACTCTCTTGATACGATTTACACCTTTGTAAGAGATACCGTTTCGTTTATAAATGCTTGCAACAGACTAAGCAGAGATCTTCAACTCAGGGAAATGGCGATAAAACATAATAGCTCGTTAGTCGACAGAGAAGTGAGCCCAATACTTCAAAGTTTTTTCATTAATAAGATAGTCAATATGCTTCTATAGAAACTTAGAGTTACTCTTAGGCTAAGAATTCAGCTATTATTGCTTTAATTACACAGCTTTCAAGCAGTGATAACGAACATTGGAGGGACTACGCTTTAAGAGCAGTGCAATAGACTTATAGTTCAGTACTGGTTTGAGTTATTCACTGTAAATATCACATCCATAACGCAGTTTAAACACTAAATCTATATACTCTTCATCATAAATAGACCCCAAAAGCTTGTAATTTTAGTCTCGCATGTAATTAATAACCCCAACCCCTAACAAATTCCCTACAAATCAAAGCACTTATAAACCTCATTAAGGGGTTTTGGGGTTTTTAATCTACTTGTAAACTGGTTCAAACAAATAATGTCTTAATTGATAATTATTATTTTTTTGTAAAATTTATCGTTGATGTTCTTAAATATTTGTTTTTTATATAAAAATTTGATTTATTTTTTTTCCAAAATAATTTATATTTAATGTTGTTACTTTTATATTCTTTGTACTGATATTTTTCCCCAAAATTTTGATAAATTAAAAAATAATTTTATCTTAGTATCAAATTTATATGTTTTTATCTTTTTTATAATTTAATTTATTTAAGTATTAGACTCTAGAATATTCAATAAGATTGAAATGTATCCATTTTCACTATTTCTTCAATTAAAGAATTAGCCCTAAAATTAAAAATATATAAATTTAAGGAAACAATAAAATCATTTGTTAATTTCATTAAGAATTTATAAATGAAAAAGGAATATTAGTTTGTTATCTTAATAATTGAGAGATCTAACTTGATATGTTAAATTATATAACCAATTTATAAAATGATTATGTAATCTCATTATTCGACAAAAAGTTACAATGGTGAATTAAAATTATAAGAAGATTGATTTTGAAGTCACAATTACTAAAGAATGTGAAATGAGCCAAGATATATTTATATATTAACATTTCTAATAAAAATAATTTAAATTTAAAATGTTAGATTTGTCCTTAGATAACTAAATAAAATAAATTAAAGCATAAATTTCTTCAAAAATGTCCATGACAAATTTCATAAAGTCATCTGTTAAAGGGGCAAGGATTACTTTCTAAATTTCTATTTTAAGTTTTTCCTTACAATATTATTTACATAATAGTATTCATGTTAATATTTTATTTACATGGTAATTTTATTATATTATTTAGATTATCTTTATAATTCTTGTATATAAATAAATTCTTTTTTTAAAAATCACTTTATTTTAATTCACTATCTTAGACAACTTATTGATTTTTTTATACTAATTGCCTGTTACTCTGACAGCTTATTTATAAATGATTGGTATTTAAAATGCCATTTAGGTATAGATGTGTAGGTTATTTGAAATTATAAAAGTTAGATTCATAAACCCAAAAATGTAAGTAAATGAGTTCTGTGATTTTAAGTCTAATAAATATACTAGATTAAAATTAAAAATAATTTTTTTGTATTTTAAAACAAATATATTAAAATTTACGTTAAAATCATACACATTATTTAACTCTTTTGAGAAGAAATTACAAATTTATAGATTTATATCTCTTTGTTTTCTCTCCTATTTATTCAGTTCTGTTTAGCTTTATTTCCAGCTAGAAAATCAATATCCTAATAAACTCAGTTTAGTCTTTAGGGAAATTTTGAATATTTAATTTATCCTAGCAAAAGGATAAAATATGAAAAAATCAGATTCTTCTACAAGTTGAAGGCCCCAGAAATATGTATGTAAATAGATTTTTTATATACTTCTAAGGACTTAATATTTAGCATGTCGCAAAACCGATTATTGAGGTATATAAGTTTACTACTTAAGCATTTAACCAGATCAGCACACAAATAAGAAAATCTTTTAGTCTATAATTACCATTAAAATTCAAGTTAATCTTGCTTATTTGTCACTTCTATCATAATTATTCTAATATTATCACTTCTTATTGTAAAAAGATTTGCCATTTTCAATCTCCTTAAAAATCCTACGCTATTATTTTCGAAACCAAATGCTAGAAAATATACTCGTTAAAGAGCATTCCTGCAAGACATTGAAGTTAATCACATTTTAACACAAATATGAAAAGAACAATTAGTATAGTAAATCATTAAAGTTTCAATAATAATTAATTCAATCAATCGTGAAATATTTAATTAAAAATAATCGTATTATTAGATGATAGATTCAAATCTAAAACAAATCTTAATACATATTTAGCATTATATTTTGATGTAATAATACCATTTTTTAAGATCCTAAATTATAAATATTTAATGAACTATAATTCATTTTAAATTATTAAATTAGTCAATTTTAAATTTTGCGGTATCAATCCTAGTATAAGATAAGAAAATCAAACAATTAAAGAATCTGATTTTATGCTATATAAGGGAAAGCAATTAAAGTAAATATTTAGAAAAATTACATTTAATTTCAAGCGAATAATTAAATAATCAAGATTAATAATATTCAATATATTTTATTCAAATTTAATTAAAACTTAACAAGGCTACGAAAATAGTATAGGTGAAAAAACATTATTTATCTTTTTTGAACTATGCTTTTAACATAAAGTTTTTCCAATTCTTTATTCTATACTAAGATTAAAATTTAAATATAAAGTCACCAATTAAATTGACATATCATGAAACAAAGTGAGTATTATTGGATAAAATTATAATTATCAAAATACAAAATAAGGAATATAAATATGAAAGTTACATTATCTATAATGTAATGTTTATTTATTTATAAGAGTTAAGTCAAAAATATAAATTTCGATCTCACTCGTCAATTTAATTGGTTTTTAAAAATATAATAATAATTTATCTAAGGTTTTAATTATTAATATCGTCTACTTAAATATTCAAAATTTCTTCAATTCAAGAGGAGATAATTATTATTAAATTAGGAAGTTAATTGCTAGGTGGTACCAACCATTTGGGACTTTCTGATAGAGCTTTCTACTACACTAAGGCCTATCGAGGGCAGGTAGGGCGTTGCTGGGAGCAACGCATGAGGGACCAGTGGGAAGGGTTCAATATGTCAGCGTACACTCTTCGAGTTAGCTGGACCCTAAGATTTCCCTGCATAGATGAGTTACCTGGCTTGAGTTCAGTTTCCTAGGTAATAGGGAGCAGGATGAAGGTACGGTCTGCCTTCAAAAGTGAGAAGACGAAAACCATTGAAGCCAACGATAAGGATTTTTCTCCCACACCGGGTTAGGGTGCTGAAGCTACCACAGCGAAAGGATAGGTATTATGTTTCCCAGCAGCGGTGGGACCGGTAAGCGTTTTTCTCCATCTTCTGTTATTTAGTTGGATCTCACGAGCTCTGTCCTCAGGTACAAACTGTGGTGACATCTTGATTTTGGGAGAAGACTAGGTAATAGCTTGACTGGTTTTTTGGAGTTTTCTACTTCATAACTGCCACGTCACGGAAGTTTGCCACGTCAACTCACTCAGACACGTCTACGTCACGACTAAGATTGATGGTTTTATTTTAGTATTAAACAGTGATATGTTAGAATTTATTTGATTTTAAATCATTTACAACTAAGAGGAGATAATTTAATCTAGATTTATTTGCAATGCTGCGACAATGATAAATACATTAAATGTAAATAGACTTAATTAATTAATAATTATTAAAACTTAATACTAGAATAAAACAACTAAATATTTATAAGTTAAGTTTGTCGGATAATTACTAGAAAATATACCCAGATCTTTAATTATTCAGACAAAAACAATTAAAAGAATTAAACTAATTACTATGGCAAATAACATAGTAAACCAGTATAATTATTCCACACCTTAAAATGCTAATGAACTAGGTTAAAATTACAAATATTGAGCAAAAATATTTTATAGCATGATATGATAATGATACTACTTGGATATATTTCGAAGTAAATTTACATAGTTAAATTATTGATTAAACAATTAAAGTACACTTCATAAAACGGGGATGAGAATATTAATTGAAATGTGTGCTCTTATGTACAGAAAAGATAAATAGATATCTTTATAATTAAAGTGATAAATGCTTGTCAGATCATTGTTCTTTCAAACATAGGAGATGCTTAGAAATTCTTATTATCACGGCATATAATTGAAAATTTAACTATTCTATTACCTGATATTAATATTAAGAGAATCTTATCTTTAAATGTATGCCCAAATCAATATTTTTATCTTAAAAGAAGCAAATTCACTTCTCACATCTAAAATCATTAATATTTACTTATATAGTGATAAAAAAATAACAAAAAAATAATAATACGATAAATAATTAATTATTTAACAACCATATTATTTCAATGATTAATGACAATTTAAATATAAAAGCAATAAGTAGAGTATCAGATAATGATTCAGATAAAAGATTTAATGAAGAATAATATTTTAATGGTGAAGATATAAGTAGAAAATATGCAATCATCATGTAATGCACTACTTTACTACAATTTAACAAAAATAAATAGCATCTATATAATTCATAAGCTGAATGCCCTTAATGTGAATAAACCATAAAATAATTTTTAAAAAAAAACAAGACAAAGATGAAAACTTTAATAAAAGCATAAAATTAATAGTATTAAGGAAATTGTTAAATTTATAATTAAACATTATTGAACAGATTAATCATATTGATTTATTTCAAACTTATTCTAATAAAAAGACTCTTTCAAAAAATACTCGAACTCTACATTAATGATTTAAATCATTATTTTTCTAATCTTAACAAAGTATTAATATTGTCTTACTATTTTATTTTGACTTTAAATATATCATTTTGAAAATTTTATTATTAATAAAATACAAAACATTAGGAAAATTGAAAAGTTTAAAATATAAAAACTGAAATAAATTATAAATTGTAATTTTAATCACACTTTACATTAAAAATAAATAAATAAAATTTAAAATTGTTTTGTAGTTGATAAACCCCAAAACCCCATTAACATCTCATCATCAAAGTTATACGAGTTATAAAGTATGCAAATATAAAAAAAATTAATTTTTCCAACTTATCTTGAAGTCTCAACCGTCAACCAGGTCTTCAACTTGAATGAGTTGCTTAATTTCTGAATCATGTAGATACTTATTATTCCCAATTTTAATAAATTTTATTTTAGCATCACGCTAGTTGTATTTTACTATTGTGTCTTGAATGCTAATGTTAGGATTTTAAATATTTGAGCTATTAACGTGCTGCTGCTTTTATATTTACGGCATTATTTTTGGAAGTGATTGGTGCTATTATTATAAATCAAATTATTCATGTTTTTACTTAAGCGAATTTCTTTCCATATTTGTGACTCTATTACTTACTGTTTTAATATTCTCATGGATTATATTCATGTTTTTTGTAATATTCTCTTTACATTCCTCTATGGTCTCATTAAAAGTGTCAACAAGACATCTTAGTTTCTTCTCAACATCCCTTACTATACTTTAAAGTCAATTAATTTATTCATTACTTTAATTAGTGAAAGCTTATAACTATTCTTCCGTTATTTTTTACCCTGAAGCTGAATCCTAAATAATTTTATTGATCCCCACGATCTGGTCAGTGATCCTTTTAACGTTCCTCGCCAACGATTCTTGAGCCGCGACACCCAGAGTTGGGGCTACCTTTTTAATATCGTCAACCAGTACCTAGAAAGTATGCTGAATCTCCTCTCGCCCTTCTGTAATCTACCTTGAAATTTACTCAGAGTCAACAACATTGAATTAGGATTCCAACTTGGTCACTTTACAAATAGCTTCCTTAATTTGATCTGTTAATTTTAAGAAATGTGGATTTTGAAGTGCATCTGGCACCTATTATAACAGACGTTCATTTATTTCTTCCCGAGCTTTCGGTGTAAGCTCTCCGAACTTTTTTTCTATTAAGTCTTCAATCTAATTAAGTTCGGGAAATGTTGAATCTCTCGGTATATGTGATAATTCTGACTCTGTGTTTTTTAAGTCAGATTACAGAGACTGCATTTCCATTCCAATAGTATTGCATAAGTTTCCATTCTCTAACGGGGTTGGAGGACTTTAGCTTATCCTTGAAGTATCATCTTTATCCTAACACCCCTTGAGTGGGGTTGGTTTTGTAATTTTTTGGGTGCTATTTGTCTTCTTTTTATTTGCTGGAGTAGAGGATTTGCTATCTGACTTTCTTGAGTTGAGTGTAGCAACAAGCCAGTTTTTATGCATATTAATTGTATTAAGCCCAAACTTCTTTTTTAGTTATATTTTAACATCCTTGTAGGTTTATTTTCCAAGCATGCTTCAAATAGTCTAGTATCTTCTGCTTGGACTCTTACTGCTTAAGTTCTTGGAGTTGCTCTTCATTTAAGAAGTCTGCAGTGTATCCAGAGATCTCATCACATTAAGCCTCAGACAGAGGAAATTCAGATTTTTATTTCTACTTAGCTTTAGAAGTCTTTCCCATTCCTTGAATTTAATTACTTAAATTTAAAACCCGCTTATATAGTCATTGATGCTGCTTTATTTAGCTCTTGCTTATGCAAAACATCTCGCAATATTCACTATTTTTAGTAAACTATATTAAAGAAACTTTTATAATTACTAATTTAAGACTCCTATTTTAAGTTTAAAATTTATTTTGTTAGTTTATTAATATAGTCAAGAATTTACAAAATTCTAACAAACTATAACATACTTTTCAAAACTCTAACAATTTTCATTATTTGACAAAAACTAAAATACAGCAAATTAAATTAACTAATATTCATATAAAATCTTTAAATTCTATTGAAATCTAGCCAATTTTATTACTTGGTTAGTTTAAGGATACTTTATAACTCTCCCAATTTAATAACACAAATATTTATTTTTTGGTTGCTATAAAAAGACCATAAAAGTTATAAAATTACTAGGACTTTTTTACTTTCCTGATTTATACCAGGCAATATAGATCAATTAAACTCTAATTTTTGATTTAAATTTATATACTTGTTTTTCTCATTAAACACTTCAGGGGGATTTTTTCACCATACCATGGTGAAATTTTTCCCTTAAGTCAAAATTATAATCAAAGTGATTTACAAACTCAATTTTATTTAAAAGAGTCTCCATCGAAAAGTTAATTACAAGTTTCTTTATAAAATTAGTAATTTTAGCTATTAAATTAATTAACTTAAAATAGATAAACAAATAATTTCAACTTAAAGGAAGTAAAGCTCAAATCATAAAATTATTATTCTATTGAATAGGCTATTAATTCAAAAGGTTGCCTTCTTAATCAATGACTCCTCCATCGTGAAGTTGCATTGCTAATTACTTATAGTTGACAAGTTCCTGGATTTAGCCCCGTAAATCATTCATTTCATCTCTCACTCGTTAGTTTTGTTCCATAAATTTATGTATTGACTTAGAGCCAGCATGTTGACCAGACTTTTATTCTTCTTAATCAACTTGCCTGGATTTTCTTTTTGTGCTTTGTTTCAACAAGAATGCTGACCTTCCCTTATTAACTAAAGGGGTGTTATGATTTTAATTTTACTTACCACTGTAACTTATAAAATTTTTGAGGGCATCTAAGAGCTAGGGCTTCATGTGTACAATGTTATTCTGCGAGTTATCAAGCCTAGCTCTTCTTTATTCCTTAGCACTTTAAATCATCTGATTTATTCCTTCTGTGTCTAAAGTCAGTAGAATATCAGTAATCCATTTCTTATCTAAATGAAGCCAGTCCATTTAATCGGGTAAGTACTTTAAATTGAAGGTTTGTCCTCAGCATACTATAAAAAATTGTCTGCAGTAAGTCCCTCAATCTGAGGAATTGCTGAAAGTATCCCATCACTTCTTTTCAAAAACTATAACAAAGTCAAACAAAGTATAGTCTCTTTCTACCCTGTAAGAATAAAAACCCAAATCCCTTTCAGTAGTTTGATTGAGTTTTTGATTGATAAAAGTAGACTATTAGTGCATACTTTATTAGGGTTTTAATAGGGTTTATGTAGGGGTTTAATGTTTAAATATTAGTATTTTAAGTGAGTATATGCGAGGTTTGGGGTCTGTTTATGACAGTGAGTATATAGATTTATTGTTTAAGTTGCGAGATATGGATGTGATGAATATAGTGATCAACTCAAGCCTGTTCTGAATTACACGTCTATAGCAAGGCTACTTCATAAATGTCCAGCAACTGTGAGGTCTCACTGTCTATTAGCATTCAATTTAAAGAGATAACATGTTAATTCTAAGCCTAAGAGACCCTTAAAATTTTAGCAGCATCATATTGAATATCTTATTAATGATAAGACTCTTAAATACTGGGCTCATTTCTCTCTTGCCTAGAGGGCTGTGATGTTTCATCGCCAATTTCCTGAGCTCCACATCTCTGCTTAATCTATAGCGAACATATATAAAAAGAATGGAATATCTTACAAGACAGTCAATCGCATTAAGAGAGTGATTGACTTTAATGTTCCATTTGATAAGATTAATTTAAATTATATATTCGATTTAATGAAGAGGTCTTAAGAGCATAATATAAAGTTCATACACGCTGATGAGGCAGTATTCACCTTTAATACCTTCATATCAAGGTCTTGGTACAAGAGTTATAGTAATATAGAAGTTTATGACTAAAAGGTTAAGGTAGACTCAAGCTATTCTTGGTGGAATAAGTGAAGATAATGGCCTCGAGACTTATGTTATTCACCCTCGCTCAATAAAGACTGAATAATATTAAGTTCTTGCAATAACTCAGAGATAAGTACGCTGCTTAATAGATTATTCTATTCGTTGATAACTTTTCAGTTCATAAAACTAAAGACTCAAGGAAGGAATATGAAAAGCTCAATATAACACCTGTCTGTATTTAATATTCCTTACAGCCCTTAGTTCAATGGAATTGAATTATATAGGGGGTTATTGAAAGGTCATTATAAGAAATTGCTGCTCTACCATCTGAGCATGATTTAAAGATAGATACAGTCGATTTTATTAAGAGTGCTGCTAAGAGAGTCAGCGATGAGAAAGCTAGAGTATGCGCAAGAGAAGGGAGTTTTTGTGTATATAAAGTAGTATTAGATTTAAACGAATGAATAAGTTCACATATTAAATTTGCCCGTAAAGGGATTTGGCTCTCTTCCTTTTCTTCCTCTTAAGGCTTGCTTGAGCCCATGTTTCTTCTCTTAGTGCCAGCCCCTGCATCTATGTTCATCTCGTCTGGCTTTTAGAAATCTTTGAAGAGCCTCTTACTCAATTCATGTTTTTACTTGAGACTTTCTCTCTCTGTTTAATTTGCGCGCTCTTTCATCAAGTATATAGCAGTACCGGGTTTTTCTATAAAGTTAGAAGACTAAGCTTACTTGAGATGAAAGGATGCTTTTGAAGTTCCTACAGCCAGGTGTCACTTATCTTAATACCTTGCTTCTCTTTTTCTTCAGGAGAGATGCTGTATCGTTTCTTATGAGCTTCTTAAATGACTTCATTTAAGTACTCAGGTTTCAGAGTTGCAAGAACACCAAAGAAGAAGTTTCTCTCTGGCAACTTATTAGAGAGCTATAGCTTTGATGGAAGGTAGAGAGCTACGTCCGGATCACTCATAGCATCGTTATATAGGTTTTTCACTGATATTTCAGGGTAGTTAGGTATCTCTATCATCCTAATTTCATTAACTTAAAAGCTTTTTTCTCTT
>ARYC01010950.1:0-14325 GCA_000711775.1 Oxytricha trifallax
TTTTATACATTTTAGTAAATTAAAATACTCCTAATGAAGTTTTGTTTCTCTAGGAGGTCCTCAAAAATAAGTTTGAACTTAATTTGGAGGTAAAGTTATTAAACATTTTTTAATTTAATATGCTCCTAATTAAGTTTTAACCTTAAAATTTAACTCCTAATAAAGTTTGAACTTAATTTAGAGGACCTCCTAAAATAATTAAACATTATTAGGAGCAATTTAATGGAGAAAGTTGATAAAATCGAAATCAATCTGTGAAACTTGGAGCAAGTTGTTCAATGCTTCTCCGCATATCTTTTCAAGGTTGACCTCCAGTAGGTCCTCCTATTTAGTAGTAAGATTTTAATAAACTTAGAATGGATATCCATAATTTTAAATTTCATTAACATTTCTAGAAAGAGGAAGCAAGATGGAGTCTATAAATGATGCAATGAAGAGAATTTAATCTCAAGATTTAATAGGAAAATTTCGAAGAAAAGAGGACCTTTATAGATATTTGGTATAGCAAGGTAAGTTCTTAAGTAAGATTAATAAATCCATTATAGTTGGATTGTTCTTGCCAACACAGGAGGGAACAAATATCATTCTTAAAAGCATTACTGAGTGAAGACAAAAAAGCTTTTAAGTCTAATGAAATTAGGATGATAGAAAACCTAACTACCCTGAAAAATCAGTGACAAACCTATATGACGATGCTATGAGTGATCCGGACGTAGCTCTCTACCTTCCATCAAAGCTACACCTATCTAATAAGTTGCCAGAGAGAAACTTCTTCTTTGGTGTTCTTGCAACTCTGAAACCTGAGTACTTAAATGAAGTTATTTAAGAAGCTCACAAGAAGATACAGCATCTCTCTGAAGAAAAAGAGAAGCAAGGTATTAAAATAAGTGACACCTGGCTGTAGGAACTTCAAAAGCATCCTTTCATCTCAAGTAAGCTTAGTCTTCTAACTTTATAGAAAAACCTGGTACTGCTATATACTTGATGAAAGAGCGCAGCAAATTAAACAGAGAGAGAAAGTCTCAAGTAAAACATGAATTGAGTAAGAGGCTCTTCAAAGATTTATAAAAGCCAGAAGAGATGAACATAGATGCAGGAGCTGGCACTAAGAGAAGAAACATAGGCCCAAGCAAGCCTTAAGAGGAAGAAAAGAAAGAGAAGCCAAATCCCTTTACGGGCAAATTTAATATGTGAACTTATTCATTCATTTAAATCTAAAACTTATTTATATACACAAAATCTCCCTTCTCTTGCGCATACTTTAGCTTTATCATCGCTGACTCTCTTAGCAGCACTCTTAATAAAATCTACTGTATCTATCTTTAAATCGTGCATCAGATGGTAGAGCAGCAATTTCTTATAATGACCTTTCAATAAGCCCCAATACAATTCAATTCCATTGAACTAAGGGCTGTAAGGAACATTAAATACAGGTGTTATGTTTAGCCTTTCATATTCCTTTCTTGAGTCTTTAGTTTTATGAACTGATAAGTTATCAACGAACAGAATAATCTCTTAATCAGTGTATTTGTCTCTGAGTTATTGTAAGAACTTAATATATTATTCAGTCTTTATAGAGCGAGGGTGGATAACATAAGTCTCTAGGCCACTATCTTCACTGATTCCACCAAGGATTGCATGAGTTTATATCTTAACTTTTTAGTCATAAACTTCTATATTACTATACCTCTTGTACCAAGACCTTGATATAAATGTATTGAATGTAAATACAGCTTCATCAGCGTGTATGAACTTTATATTATGCTTTTAAGACCTCTGCATTTAATCGAATATATAATTTAAATTATACTTATAAAATGGAACATTAAAGTCAATCACTCTCTTAATGCGATTGACTGTCTTGTAAGATATTCCATTCTTTTTATATATGTTTGCTATAGATTAAGCAGAGATTTGAAGCTCAGGATATTGGCGATGAAACATCACAGCTCTCTAAGGCCAGAGAGAAGTGAGCCCAGTATTTAAGAGTCTTATCATTAATTAGATAATCGATATGATGCTGCTAAAATTTTAAGGGTCTCTTAGGCTTAGAATTAAGATGCTATCTCTTTAAATTCAATGCTAATAGACAGTGAGACCTCACAGTTGCTGGAGATTTATGGAGTAGCCTTGCTATAGACGTATAATTCAGAACAGGCTTGAGTTATTCATTATATTCATCACATCCATATCGCAACTTAAACAATAAATCTATATACTCACTGTCATAAACTGACCCCAAACCTCGCATATACTCACTTAAAATACTAATATTTAAACATTAAACCCCTACATAAACCCTATTAAAACCCTAATAAAGTATGCACTAATAGTCTACTTTTATCAATCAAAAACTCAATCAAACTACTGAAAGGGTTTTGGGGTTTTGATTGTTCCTCGCTGGAAACCTATTTTTGTTTATCTCTCCTCATTTAAATCTTGATTAAATAGGTTTCATTATAGTGGAACCCTTCTATTTCAGAATTATCTTCCACCATCTCACTGAATATGCCTTTACCCTTTTAAAACAATATAATTTAAGAGACTATAGTTTTAAAAAAATCATAATTAAAACTAGATTGCTTTTAAAAACTTATAAAAGAGAAGGAATTTCGCCACATTTATTTAGAAATATACTTGCAAAATAATATAATCAGATAGATTAAAGGTTTTTAGTTGAAGACTTGTCTATAAAAATGTCTGAGAAACTTCTGCATTTAATCATGCTTTTCTAATATTAAGTTCTGTTAAGTGTGTAATTTTTAATTTGTGTATAAAACTTTTATTTATATTCAAAAAATTTACTAGAAAATTTATTACAATTTAATTTCCTATTTTTTAATCGAAGTTCTTCTCATCAATTACTAAATATTTTAATATTATTTTCTTCACAAGTACTTTGCTTCTTTCACTTTCATATATTTAATTTATATATGTTTCAATATTTCGGTTTGCTATAGAGTTACTGTATTTTCTTGATTAAATTTCAAATTTATCTAAAATGTAAGGACTATTTTGAATTATTATTGGTCCATTAAGTTGATTCGGATATCATTTTCATATTCAATCAATTTTCTTTAATATTTTATGATACTGCCTTTTATTGTGAGCATGGTTCATTTTGCAAATAAATATTGGATAGCATTAGTAATATTATTCCGCTTCATTAAGTGACTTTGTTTTATTATATTATTTATTTATACTCGTATTTAATCCCACTATTAGCATTAATCTTCTCTATAAACTTAAGTTTCATAGTGGATATATTATCGACTGATTGAACTTTGTTTATTAGTGTACCAACTAATTTGTAATTACCAAACCAAATTTTAAATCTTTTGGAGATACACCTGAAGATATGCAGCCTTTAACATGTTATTCCTTCTTTAATTTTTTAGATGTGTTCCTACAACTCAATATAATATTAAATGAACAATCTTAATTTTTAAGAATTATTTATATTAGTAACCTTCATCAAAATATTGTCTTTATCTACTTTATAATTTGTTTAGAGTCTACTTAGCAACTACTTTATTTATTTAACTGTAGAATAAAATTAGCCTTGATTTTTTTATAACTAGGTATTTATCAATAGCGGTTTTAGTAATATTTTCTTTAACCTCTTTTGAGTATTGTGGGATTCGGCTTACATTTAACTAATTAGATGTATTCTTACAAATTATTTTCAAATACTTTCTGGCTAGATTATAGTTCATACTTATTAGCTTACAGAGTTTATGGCTTTGTTGAAGTTAATTTCCTTTAAAATTTATTTCCTTAGTTTCTCCAAAGAATATTTCCATCTCCTCTTCTCACTTCCAATTTGCTAATTTCTTATTAAAATGCTAAAAGATTCATTTGAAATTATATAATATAACCATGACAATTATAATAATTAAAAAATATTGACAAATATTTATTGCTTAATTGTTTTATTTTCTGACTGTTAAAAGCTCAATTATTAATTATTTTATTTCAAAAATCTTCATTTTAAAAAGATATTAACGGATAAAATATTATATAGAATGAATTGAATACAATGAAAGAAATTTGATTTCCAAGATTAAAACTGATGCATATATAATAAATATAAATTAGTAATTCTAATCGTCATGCCTATAATAAATTCTTCTTTTATATTGATTCTATCTGCTTATCCTTTTTCCTTTATTGTTTCTGATGTTTAATATTTCTTGTCAATAATTTAACACAGTATAAGAATCCTTAAGTGTCTTTTCATACTAGTATGAGCTGTTCGAGATTTAAATACTGCTTTTACCGCCTATTTTAGAGTCATATTATACTAAACAATCAATATAGGATAATAATCGAAATGTTGTCAAAATTTAAATTAAAAAGAAATATTATCAAAATACAATATAAATATATATTTTATTCTCAATAATTTTATTGTTATGGAGCTACTAATCAAATTATTATTATTTTTATTTTTTGGCACAATCTGTACATTAACTATATATTTATTTCAATTTAATGAAGTTTTCAATTTAATTTTTCTAAAATAAGCTCATCAAATATGTAATTACATTTCTATTAATTATATAATTTATTTACTTATAACTAAGTTCATTTGAAGGATAAAATAAGAAATTTCTAAGCAAAAAAATTCTTATAAAAATATAAATTTTAATATGTAAAATTCAAAATGATTTTATTAAGTTAATTACAAATTAAAAAAATTCGATAATTGTAGAAATATTGCTTATTATTTTTTTTATTTATATCATTAAAATGTTTATTAACTCATAATTAATAATGAAAATGTTCGGCATGGAACAAATTTTAAAAAGGATAAAAATGGACAAACTGATCTCCTAATACTTATGAAAATCTTCCGAAGCCCTCAAATCCTCAAAAATAAAGATTTTAAGGATTTTATAAGCAAATTTCTATAATAATACTCATTTTGCTTTAATCTTTGCACGTTTTGAAGATAAATTAATTCTGATTCAACACTCATGTTCAGCGAGGTCTTAAAAACTAGAATCATTTAGTCGAAATATGTAAAAAATTGGGAATATTACAATTCTTAATATATGGCGAATTATATATTTAATTACTTTTTAAGCAATTTTATAATTAATATTTATAGATTTATTTGATTCATTTTCTATTATTTTAAAAATGCAAGCAAATGATAATTTTTATTGTAACTACTTACGCACATTTATTATATTTTTAATTTAAATTTACCTATTTTAATTATTTTAATTTAAAAATTTGATTAAAACGTTATTGCTTTTTTATGAAAATTAATTTAGATTTAATTAATATTTTGTATGTTAAAGGTTTTCTTATTATTTCATTCAATTTTAAAATTTTAAGATTTTAAATATATATATATAATCGATAATTATTTAAAATTTACTTATTATTTTTCATTTGAATAATTGAAACTTAATGTTTGATCTAAACAAAGTTCATTTCTAATTTTTACAATTAATTAGAATATTTTTAAATAAAAATAAGAAGTTTTAATTTAAAAAATTGGTATAAGTAGACACTAACCATATAATTTATTATTAAATTCAAAAATGCTAAATAAAAACACAACTAAATATAAAATTAAATTTAAATATTTTATATAATTTTAGTATTAATAACATACATTTTTATGTATTAAAGGATCAATATATAAACGATTTTAATACAATTTTGACTTACTACATTTAACAGGAGGTTTTTAAGATTCAAGCAGATTTTCATGCACTTTAAGAAATTAAATCAGACTCCAATAATTTATTTTAGATTTTTCTATTTAAATAATAATTAAATTTGATAATTGAATAATAAAACTATATTGAAAAGCGCTTTTCCATTCTAGTAAATTGCTAATAAGTTTTAGTTATTTGGATTTGCCTGATCCAAATCACCTCATATTTTTCTCATAATCAAACTGAAATTCTTGTGACAAGATGCTGACAACTGTGATCATTAAAAGGATATTAAGTTTTATAAAATTTAATATTAATTTTAAAATGAGATTTTAGTCACCAGCTATTGACAACAGTTGCCTTACAAAAGCCTAATATTTTGTTTTTTTAATTTTGCTATTGCGTTCCATATATAAATATAAATTTATCTTCTGATTTAATATTTAAAAATTACTCATTAGGTTATTTATATTTTTATTTCTCATAGTTTTATATTTTTGATTTTTATCTATTTTGACTGAATGCTATGTTTTTAATTATTTAAAGTGCTTCTCTTCAAAGCATGTTTTAATTTCATTATCAAGATCTACCTAAATAGCTTTCTCCATTTGTCAATAAAAGTTATACAAGCTTTCTTTCTTAAATCTTAAATTCTTAATACTTTTTATCTGATTAACTCTAAATTTTATATATTTTTCTTGGTACTTTATTTCATTTAAGATAGATTTAACTTTTTATCTGTGAATTATAATTGGTCTGTTTCCAAACTTACAATTTATACATATAAATATATTTTATCTAATAAAATTCCCTTATTATGATTTTCACTCTTTATAGACTAGTTTCCTTTAAACTTTCTTTTTTTCATCTTCTGTTTAACTCAATAATATGGTAAATAAAGCCCCCCAATCATAATGATATTTAAATTATTGATATTTAGTTTTATTTATAACTTTTTTAAATTGTTCTGCTATTACACTACTCAATTTAAAAAATGAGATGTATAGAGTGTATATGCATAAATTAAAAGATCTTCATTTTTAAATAGTATATGTAGATTATAAACTAAAAGTTTTAATAATTATCATTTAAAATCTATCACACTTTTGAGATAGTACTCCTCCTTTTCTAGAAAGTTATATTTCCTCAATGATCTTATTTTGAGTCTTATTATTCTTTGCAGCCTATTTTTAAATAAACAATTGAAATATTGTCTTTTATATTCAATCTTATCATAATTTGATCCTACTATAACATCATTTCTCTCATTTAAAATGAAGATGCTTAGTTCGAATGATATTGCTGCTAATTATCTTTTTCTAATTTTAGCTAAGCTATGCTTACACTTTTTTTCTATAGTTTTTAACAAATCTCATTTTACTTTTAATTCAGCCTTTAATTTCTTTTACTTATTTATAGAAATGAAAATGTTTGGATATCCTAGTGGGATAATGAACTTGTATGAAGCCGTCTAAAGCTTTAAAATGTTAAGATTAATTTAATTTACTATAGGGTAAATTTGAGGCTAATTTTTGAGTTCGTTTTTTAAAATATTATAGTCGCAAAGTAATTTATTTATGCTTTGATCTCATCATCTTTACTTTTTAAATATAAAAATAGGTAACTTTTTTTAGATAATGCTTCTGTTCCATTTTGGCATCCTTTAAATCTCCTTGTTAAATTAATATATAACTTTTTTATGAGACTAAGTTATTAAAAAATAAGTCTCATCAAGTTAATTTTCTAAAGACAACCGAAATATTATAAATTAACTCATCATTATTTTAATTTTTAAATAAATGAATTGTTTCCATTTATTTATTTGAATTTGGTTGCGAATAATAAAATTAAGAGAAATTAGTAATCTTTAGATGAAGTCCAAATATTCTGATTAATAAGTATAAATTTTCACTGTAATAAAAGCCAATAATAACTGACAAGTAGCATTGTCAAAGTATAACTAAAGATAATAGGAAAGATAAATAATGTTTTTCTTTATTTTTGAAGAACAAATATTAATATGTTCTTCGTTTAAAACGGAAGGAAAAATATTAAGATAAATAATAAATATAATGAGTAAACAGTCAGTAATTATTAAATTAAAAGTATAAAGAAACAATTGTAAAATGAGGAATATCCTGAACCATAAAATTATACGGTGAAATTTTTCGATAAAAACCAAGAGATTACAAAAGTTATACTTTTAAGGATTAAAAAGGTAGATAATACTCGGAAAAACCTTCAAGATAAATAAAAATTTAATTTTTAAAAGAATTTGGGAAAAATCCAATAAAATTTTATAAAATATAAGTTTAAACATCGAATAATTAAAGATGTAGTATATTTCAGTATTCCTGGAAAAAATGATTCTAAAATAAAAACATTGAAATCGATTTAAAATTTTCAAATAAATTAAAAATGGATATTAATAATGTTAGAAATTTTTTAAAATTCCAGCTCATCTGAACAAAAGTATAAAAGTTATGAATTAATTTATCATTCATTATTATAATCCTTGAGCTCTAATCAGTAATTAATTGAAAATGAGTGGACATAGACTTTGCCATTTTAAAGTTAATAAAAAATATTTGATAAAGTTAAAGAAATAATCACAATAAATAATTAAATGATGATATTTTATGCAAAATGTCAAATATGTCCAGCAGATTATTAATAAAAACTTTGGAATTTACTGTTTCAAAAATACTAAAAACTTAATGAAAATATCTACACAATAATTGATAGAGTAAAAGAGTTAGAAGACTTTATACACTATCGAAGTCAATTCAATTTATTATTACGGGGAGCAAAGAAGAAATCCAAGAGGTATTAAAAAATCTTAATAATATTATATTAAAAACCACCAACTATATTTATAGAACCTAGAGAATTACTAAATCTAATGTAAAAAAGAATTTATGAATAAATTTAAGAATAAACAAATTAGTAGATGAAACTTATAAGAGATGCCTGTTTCGAAGAGACCATTTATATCTAAAATATAATATAAGTCATTCTACAATCTCAGTATTAATGGAGAAATAAAAACAGATAAAAATATTATTACGAGTATTATTTATTATTAATTGAGAATACAGTCCATATTAGAATTATGAAATGAGTTATTATTATTTCTTAATAACAAACCAAATAAGCAAATTGGAATATTTTAAATTATCTAATAATCATAATAAAAGTAAGTGATCAGTCGTAGAATAACTGATCTCTCACATAAAATGCAAGTTACAAACAAGATATCATTATCTATTTTCTTTGTTTAGTGGTCCTACCTGGTTAAACTCAAGTGTCAAAGGGCAGATAATTATTGAAATTACTCAAAGACGGAAGGGAAAAACAAATTAAATCTGACAATTATCACGATGACTATTCATATGAGAGTTAAAAATAAGATGAAATAGTTTTTTATTTAACATATTCTTCTCATATTATTACAATTGAATCAAATACAATCATTTACTGCAATTAACTGTATGCATACAAGAAAATCATAAATGTAAGAGATCCCATTATGGGAAAAACGATAATTTTAAATAAAAAGTGAAAAAAACTATTCAAAAGAGATAATAAAAATGAATATATTTAAAATATTAGTCTAAGAACTCAATCCACAGCTAAGAATATGAATAATGATTTAAATAGAGAATTTATTCAAAAAATTTCTTGAATCAATCAAACAAAGTGTTAATTTATATTTTAAATATTAAGGGTAAGCATTTTCTATTTGGTAAAATTATTCAATATATTAATCAACAATTAACCATCTTTCTTTTTTACAAATAAAATGAAGTTTTTTAAATTCTTAAAATTTTTATTGACTTCAAGTACATTTTAGTGTTTTAGGGTTTTCCTTTCAATATTTATTTTTATTCAGATAATGCTTCTTTTTTTTAATAAGGAAAAGTCAATAATTTAAAAATATGAGAATATTGAAGTAAGATTATTAATACATAAGATCTATTGTAAATTTATAAGAAAGTATTTTTTTAAAAAATATTATATTCATTTATATATATATAATTAATTCTTTATAATCTATAAAATAGCTTTCTTAGGAACCTTAAGATGCTTTTTTAAATAACTATCCCATGTTTATTCATAAAAATTTAAAAATATAAGAAATATAATGAGCCTTTTTTTAAAAAACATATTGCTTTTAATATTAGAATTTATTAATTTGTTAGGATTAAAGCACATTAATATAAGGTTTTAATTCTGGCAACTTACCATGAAAATGGATATCGTTTTAGCACGCCTTTTATATTTAAAATAATTAAATATTTTATTATTATCAAACTTCATTATATTGAGCATCTAGATATTTATAAATAATGAAAAATATCATTAAAATTTGAAATCTATTATTCTTTAAAATTAATTATTTTATACTCATTAGAGAAAGAATCCAACCTGACCATTGGATATTATTAATAAATAAGACTGTAGTTATTTTTCTTATTTTGCTTTATTGCATCTTTCAAGCAACAAAAATCACTTTACTGTTTTTTAGAGCGAGTTTGAAATTAAAATTTTTACTTCCTTTAATTTTTGAATGATATTGCTTATAATAAATGGAGTTTAAATTGTGTGATCTATCATGATATCAACATATATTTACACTTTTAACCATCAGACTATATAATTGTAATGATTATGAAAATTGAAAAAACTTAATTCTAACTCAATTTCAAATTGGGTATATTTTTTATAAATCAAATTAATGCTAAAAGAGACGAGATTTTTTTTATAATGGTTTTATCATCGAAGGTAGCCCAGAATTTTCATTGTTTGGATTAATTAATATACTTCAACTTTTTCAAATCAACTTCTACATCCCTAAATAAAATAAAAAGATTTGAGCCAATTTAAATTGATCAAGATGATTTATAAATACGTAGTCAAATAAGATATATAAATTAAGCAAAGATTTCTTTTACAACGCTAAATAGAGAAACTTTTAGATTTTTACTTAAATATATTAATACATAAAATTATTTATAGCTGTTATTTAAATTATATAAAAAGATTTTTATTTTGATATCAAGAGTTTTTAATAAATTCTCTAAAATTATAAAATAATGTAAAATGGGGAGATAATACGATCATCATTTTCATAGTATTTAGCAAAAATAAATAGAATATATCATAATTCAAAAAAAAATAAAAATAAAATATAGTAATTTCAAACAATACGTATAGAATATAATAAGAATGAAATAGAAATAAAAGATTAATATTAGAAGAAAAAAAAACATCTAAAATTAAAAAATTAAAATGAGGCAGGAAAAAAATTAAAAAGTTTAAAATTATCATTTAATTTTATTATTTATAATTAAGAATTATAATAATGATATAATTTATAAATTTTATTATTTAAAAATATCTGCATTCAAATTTTTATAATTTATCTAATTTTTTTAATTTTCTAAATTAATAACATACATTTATATAGGATTCTATAAAGGGGCTATTAATTTGAATTCTATCACCCGTTATCATCTCTATCACAATAAATAACAATAGCTGACGTGATATTAATCGTAGCCTAGCACATTATGGCACTGTCAAAATACGTACTTTTAAGTATATCATTCTTTTTCTTTCGGAAACTAATGGAGTTGAGGGAATAAGCTAGTGTTCAATTGATGTAGAAACAGAAGCTGACTCCGAAGAGTCTAGTTTTAAAATCCTAGGTTGAATTGCTAATAACGAGAACTCTTTTGACCTAGATACAAACGAATTTAGCAAAACTACTAGAAATTCAAGCATTGAAAAATTGAAAAGTGCATCGACAACAACTTGAAATAATACGACAAGGAAGAAAAAGAAATCAGACCATCAACTACACTGGAGTCAAGAGATAACATTTTAGGCTAATTCCTTAGTTGCAGGATTAATATCGGATCACTTTGATAACTCCATCTTTATACCTAACAAACTAATTCAACGTATTAACTATTTGATAGCAATAATATAAAGATTAACTATTTTTTTTTTATAGATTTTTAATTTTATTTGCCATTAGAAATATTCTAAATTTATCTATAATCCATCTTTGACTTAATATTCATGTTAATGACATTCAGTTTTCGATTATATTTTTACTTCAATTATAAATATAGTTTACTCTACAAAGTTTAATTATAAAACCTTTCTAATAACCATCTCTCACTAAATTTTATAAAGTCTTTAAATTATATTTCTTTTTTCTACCTATAAACATCTTGCTTTTATTTAGTAGATTTTATTTAAAATTTTCATAATTTATAAATGAAAATAAAGGATAAAAGAGTAGTAAAAATAATAATAATAATAATTTTTTGTGATAGGAATAATATATACCTTAAGTTATATTACAAATAAATATAAACTGAAACAAGAAAATTCTAATTATTAATTTATCAACTATTTATATATAAATTTCATTTGAAAAAATAAGCCTGTCCAATTTCGCACCTCGCTGCCTGATTATTTATTATATCGTTGCAGATTTCTAACAATTTTTTTAAAATTCTGAGAATTGTGTTCTTTTTCTTTTAAAAATCTACTATCAATTCATAAATTTTCCTTTAGAAGATTGATTTTTTAATGTAAAAATTTCTCTAAATTAAAAGGAACTTATTCCTATGATCTTTAATTTGTAAAAATAAGTATAAATTAATAATTCAGAATCTTACAATATTTGTACAATTTAAATAAGGATCACTTGTAATTAACGCGAGATTAATTTGTTTAGTCATGGTTTAATTCTTATTAATCCTGTTAAAAATAATAAGTCTTATTGAACTTCGCTATCATTATAAATGAAGTTTGTAAAACTTCTAGGTTTCGTCACTTGTTGCTGAAACTAGTTTGGGAAATATTAGTTTGAAATTTCATATTGGTGAAATTGAGAAAAGCTAAATTATATAAAGGATTTCGTAGTTCTATTTATTTTTGTGTTTAATTCATTAACAAATTTTATTAAATAGAGAAATGACTTAATCTTTAAAAAGGTAGGCGCATTTAAACAGCGGGAATAGGATGCGAGCAAACAACAACCAACCAGCCGGAAGTAAAAGAATGAAAGTGTACATGGACGAGAACGACTAAGCACAACCAAAGACTCAGAAATCCTTAAAAGACTGCTTTGAATATTCAAAGAAAGGATTGGTAAATCATCTCCAATTAAACCTAGGGAAATAATAATTAATAAAATTTAGACAAATTCACTATCGCATTAAACAAAAACCGTAAATTTCACTTTTTTCAACCACAATTTGAAATTAAGGGATGGGTAAAAAGGAACAAACGATTTGTTGAAAATTTGAGAAGCAAAAGGAGAACCAATACCATTAATAGCAAGAGATAAATTGCTGCTTAACAAATTGAGCTAAAGATCTGTCTGCAAAACGTTAAGGGACAAAGCTCGGAATTAAAACAAGATTAAATGA
This sequence comes from Oxytricha trifallax, assembly GCA_000711775.1. Taxonomy (NCBI): domain Eukaryota; phylum Ciliophora; class Spirotrichea; order Sporadotrichida; family Oxytrichidae; genus Oxytricha; species Oxytricha trifallax. The sequence continues at coordinate 13,127 of ARYC01010950.1, forward strand.
TGAGAGAATTAGAAGTTAGGCAATCTGGCTTCATTGGACTTGATGAAATAAGACTATAGAGAATAATAGGCAAAAATAGCAAAGAAATTACTCAAACTCAATTGGCAAGGAACGGGGGAATTTTAACACTAAACAGTGGGAAATATGACATTAAGACCGTCAAGACCCTAAGGCAATTCCTAGCTTGGAACATTCTATACGTGGGGAGATTCCCACTGCATATTATCACGATATACATTCCACTTTACAGTAATGAAGAGGTGAAAGAACTCCAAAACAGAGTTACATTTATGATAAGATCAATTAAATAAAAGTGCAAGCAACAGAAGATTATTCTCATGGGTGATTTCAACTTCCACTTGAAGAAATAGGCAAGAGACTTAAGTAGGAAGGACTAAAAGAATCTATACCAGTAGGTGTGGAAACTCACTCCAAAGGAAATTAAATGGATTAAATATTCACAAATGTAGAAACAATACAATGGGAATTAGAGTAACTAAGACTGACGGATCATAGCAACTAAGAATGACAGATCAAAAACTTGTCCTGGTGAGACTAAAGATTAAATACCAAGATGACGATCTAAGAATGACAGATAGGGAGAAAACTGTGAGAATAACCGATGTTTGGAAATAGTGCTGGAAAACCTTTATTGAGGAAGGAAAGAAACTGTCATTCCCTCTTTGTCAGGCCAGATACAATTTTAAGATCCTAAAACAATTATGGTAAGTCTTTATGGAATTTTAAGAATCCTGTATTTTATGTATTAAATATGCAAAACTCCACTAGATCACCACCTTCTAGAAGGGGTGATTCTTGAAATATCTTAATAGATTTGTCTTAATTACTTACAGATTTAAAAATTTTAGGTGGAAAAACAAAGTGGGATTAGAAGATCAAGACATACCAATATGAAGATGTTTTGAAGATTAATTAGAAAAACAAGTTGAAGTTAAAAAATTGGTACTAGAAGCCTTCATAATGGGCAATAAGATGTAAAGGGAGCCATAAGAGTAGTGCCTACATGGATGCAAAAGAGTAGTGGAACGAAGCCATCAGAGACATTGAGCACTGTTTAGAGAGAAACGACTTTAGAGGATTCCTCTACTTATTAAAGTGACTTAAAAAAATAAGAAGCAAGCAGAACCCATAAAAGGTTTTACTATAAATGGAGAAAGAACACTACCAGGAGAATAAAC
>ARYC01010951.1:0-17113 GCA_000711775.1 Oxytricha trifallax
ATCTCGAATTTTTCTAAACAATATAAAGCCAAGAAAATTACGTTCTTCGAATCAATACTTGAAGAACCCAGGCTGCTGGATTTCAAGACTGTTTTTGATTTTGCAGGCGTCCTCTTACCCAAGATCGAGGCCTCTAATTTTTCAGATTCTTAACCTCCCTTATTCTGAATTTGACTTGAAAAGTTCCAAGCTTTTCTATGAAAGTTTTGATTGAATTATGATAAAATGCTTACGATTTTTAGGATTTTGAAGCCTCACTTTCAACTTGCGATTTTCGAGATTTTTCGGCTTAAATTGGAAAATTTTGCAACTTAGGATTAGATGGCTCAGGGGCGATATTTCTAGGGGTTATCCTAAAATTTGGTAAAGTAGAGTCGCCAATCACTTCCTAGTCACTGGCACTATAATCCTAAAACCTACCAAGCAATTATTGGCCATACAAAAGTTTGGAATCGGCCACCAGAATGGGGTTGCCAGCAGGTGATGTTTGTTACAGTCGTGATTGACTTTTGCTTTGTCGATACATATCATTGATATTGAAAGCCCACTACTTTGGGGGCATCGAGTCAGACCTAAAGTTGCTTTCATCCACTGAAATGATCACCGCATCCTCAAGTAGGAACTGCGAAAGGAGGCGACTTATCCACAGCCTTTTATCGTTATAGCTGGGGTCACGATACTTGGTATTGGCAGCCTGGGTCTTCCCAAATCTTAAATGGAATTTCTCTTTCAAGACCTTGTTCAAGGTTGCTACGCAAGGCACTTTGAGAGCTGTGGCCTCAGGGTTATTTTCAGATAGCTCTCTGAGATAGTTGTGCAGCTTCTAACCAGTGACCTGGTAGATACCATTCAGCTCCAAATAACTTTGAATCGAATCAAGCAGGAGAGGGTTATCAGTAACTCCTTTTCTACCCACTTTTTGCAAGGCCTTGGGTTCATGAATCGTGTGTTGAATCTCATGCTTGAACTTCTCAACTATCCTATAAACCATGTCTACCCCTATCCTCAACTTCTTGGCAATCTGCCTGAGCTTCAAGTGATCATTAAAGTACAGGCTTACAGCATCTAATTTCTTACAGGCCAGCTTGGCCTCTCGCTTCTTTAAGAATGGGTTTTTGTCTGCATTCTTGGCTCTCTTCTTATTGCCAATACTCTCAAGTATTTTCTGCATGACTTTAGAGTTCTTTGCGAGATCGGGGTTCAGAGTTACATGCTCTGCTAGTTGTCAGGCCCTGCAGTTCCAATTCCATTGCCTGCTTTCTTCTAATTGAAAGCCGCAGCCTTTCCAGTTTTAATACTCTAAAGATAAGTCTCCAAGAACCCACACAGCTCATCATCCTCTTGCATGTAACAAACATCAACATTCTTTTTAAGGTATTCGGCGATTGATTCCGAGGGGAGTTTGATAATGACTCCACCTGCCAACTCTGACACATGAGGCGGCACCTCGCCGGCATTGATTACCTTGCCCGAGCTGTAGGTGAACTTGGACTTCTAAATCACATTAGGGAAGAGCTTGTCCAAGACCACTGGCGTCCACTTTGTGATGGTCTTCTCCTGCACCTTCACTTTGCTGGGTTTGATATCTTATAGGGAATTGGAGTCCAGGAACTCATCGCTGATAATTGATTGATGCGAGAGTGAGAAGCCAGACTTCGAGCTATGCTTGCTTTCTTCATTCTGTGGCAGTTTCTTCTGGCCCTTAATTGAAGGGGCCTTGCTTTATGGTTTGTGGAGAGATGACAGGATATGCTGTTTATATAATTTGAACTCTTTAATTTAATTATATTTAATCCTGAAATCATCGCCAGATTATAATATATTAATATTTCCTATGGACGATTTGCTACAGCTGGAAAATTTTGGACCTGATATTCAATTTTCCATTTCATTCAAATCTAAAAACTCTAACTTGGCTCGTGCAAATAAAGAAGCGACATGCTTAGAGATTATACATGCGATCCCTGTATAAGTTAATTCTACTGATAACAAACAAACTCCTCTTTAATGCAGTATCTTCGATTTGATTACTACAGTTCATCCAACAAACATCATTGCGTTCTGTGTATTCTTGAAGGGGATAGTTGAAAAAGAACCTAATAATGGTTAGTTGGTAACCTTAGTTAATGCTTTCACGGGAGTTTTTAGTGGCAAACATTTGCTCAGTTACTAGACTTACATTGTAAAACCCCTGCCTATTTTGAAAGATCTTAAGATTGTTGACTTTTGTACTCAGCTAAAAGATAATAAACTTTCTGGCCTCGATTTTATTAGCTAAACTAGCGAGCCTATTAGTAAAGGCACTCTACATACTAATCAAACAAATTTTGCTCCAGGGTACAATCACAAAAGAATTCATGCACACAGCCAGAAAGAGAATTTCATTGCTCTCGTTTACTCCTGATTACACTGGCACTATCAATCTAGATCACGTAAATTGGACAGAAATTTGTAAGGATACTTAAGAGGGTATTAATTCTTTCTAATCATCGTACCATGCATGTTGGAAATGGGAGAGTCTACCTGGAAGTGACAGTGGCAGTGATGATTAAAGTGATGACAGTCAAGCTTCGTAAAACAATGGCATTGATTATGATGTTAAGGAGAATCATGAAGGCCAATACGGTGGTGATGACAATGGAGATATCGAAGATAACATTGATCATTAAAATTAGTAGGACAATCTCAGCTATCTTTAGGAAAAATCCAGTCCTTTTATTATACAATCCACTCAACAAAGGTCCTCAAGTATTTAAAGCAACTTCGTGAGAAACGATCCCTCAAAAATCAAGGTTTTTTAACGATTTAATAAAGAGCTAAATAACTGTCGAGGACTTCCAATCACAGATGAATCTAAATAACTACTAGGTACCCACTCCACTGAAAAGTCAGTAAAAGATCAATGACCTTCTTGAGAAAAACCAGACGGAAGAGCATAAGAGTTCATTTAAGGAGTGTCTTGATAACCCACTTTCATTCAAGAAAATCCAAGATTCAGTTACTATTAAACTGACCACCTATGAGGAAAATCTCACCAATAGTCAAGTTAAAGGCTGGTGGCTCTACAAGCTTTACATTCAAAATATAAATATCAATTGTAAAAATTAGTTTCTCAATATTACAACCCTTCTTGCTGATGACATTGTGGAAGAAAGAGCAATATCCTGTGCTTCATTAAAAGCCATTAGTTTGGCAAGGATTAAAGCTAAGAAGCAGGTATAACAATAAGCAGCTTAAAATAGAGAAGCTCATTAAGATAAATTATAATAAGAAAAACCGAATGAAGGCAATATAATTTAATCTTAACAAATAGGGAAAAAGCCTGCTAAGAGCAAGACAGATGTGAGCGATCTATTGGAAAAGTAAAAGCACAGACAGCAATTTAACGAATCCAATGCTAAGCCCCTTTCAAATTTGAAAGCTGTTTACAAAAGTACTGTAATGGCAGTTCATACAGAAAATTTTAAAAAATGCTCAAGTAATTGCAAAGTCATACATGTCGATTTTAAGCCTGAAATCTAAAGCAAAGAAGTTGACCCAGTGTATGTCCGTTTTGCATTAATACTCTACCCAGTCCCTTGTCTCTCTTCAGCAGAGTCCATGACAATAAACAAAATGATGAATAGCGCTCTGCTTTTAAACGACTATGTCCAAAGCACTTTATGCCCACAAGATAAGAAGCTTTTCACAGGAACCCCCTTCTTCGACTCTTAGAACTACCGACTAATGAATTGTTGCCACGCTTACTAAGTAACTCCCAACACTGAAAAATTCAGAAATTTTAAATCCAGAAACTAAAGATAGGCTTTTAATGACACATTTATATTTAAGCCTGAGATCCAACTATAAGAAGAGCGCGATGAGTACTTGGATCAATTGATGGGAGTGGCAAATATCCTGTGCGATGGACTTATATATGTTGAGAGGCGATCATTCACAATGCTTCTGGCCGGCTTGTTAAAGGCAGATGGAAGATATATTACGAATAAGTAATTTCTTAATCCTTTGAGCTTCCCATTTACTGCTGTCATGAATATGCTCGTCTTTGATTTTAGGCTATCACAGTATGACATAAAACTTATGCACATTATTCATAATGAGGAATAAGACTTAAATATCGTGCCATCATTTACAGCAATTTTTTATGAAAAAAAAGAGGTAATATCAGAATGGGTACAAGGGAACTCTTCAGTAGTTGTGGAGCTTTGTTATTTTAACAAAAATGAAGATGTTCCAAAGGCTCAGTATGTTGTTATAAGAGAGAACACAAATTACTAACTGGAAGCCATGTCAATGAAGAGAGGCATCTTCACGCTTCCTCAATGGTATTCCATAAACCTAGGTGAAAAAATGCTTGTCTCCAACCTCATCGACGAGCTGTTCTGTAGTGACGAGTTTAAAGTCGGTCAGAAGTTGCCATTTTTATTGCGTTTTTATTAATGCAAGAGATTGCCCAAACCCAAGTTCACTGTTGCTGGAAGGCCAGCGGATTTCATGCCTAGAGCAAGGGATGTCCTAGCGAGATACTTCAGCATGTAAAAATTCCAAGTTTGCTCAAATAAATCTTCTATAGGTATAACGTCCAAGAATTCCAGTACTGTGTTGTTGATTTAATGAGGGGTGAAAAGTATTTGCTCCAGCTTATTGACCAGCTCCCTTACGAGTAAATGAAGGGTATTACTTTTTTTAAACAAAATAAGTAAACATACGACTACATCTACTCACGTATTTCTTATCTGTATCCTAAAGAAAGGGTGTTGTAGCTTCGCAATGAAATAACGCGTCTACAGAAACAAAGTAATTATACTTTATTTCAAATAATTATAATGTTAGTTGAGATTAACACAGAGGAAACTTATTTCAAGAAAGGTCATGAGAACTTTGACCCCTGGTATGGTGTCAATACATTTAATCATTTGACTGAAATTCTGGAGGCAATTCAAAAAATCGCATGCTAATACAATGATCATGAGTTCGAGGTTATCTAATAATTCTTCAAGGAAATCTTGCAAAATTATCTGATTAAAACCCAAACAGAAATTCCTGAAGTATTACATCATGCATTCGAACGGTAAGATACCTATAATGATTTTCATTTTATTTAGAGCACCTTCTGATATTGTTCCCTTGCAAGGTTAATTATAAACTTTCGAATTAAACTACGAGATCCCATATGATTTGAGGATCAACATGATCAACTCCTTAAGAAGTTAAAAGTTTCCTTAAAGAATTTATAAGAAAGCATCAATTGCAAGCCTCAGGAGATTTGAAGATTCATTAATCACTAAATATTTTATCACCGTTGAGCCACTAATCTACGAATCTAAAGATGCTTTTCGACCAAAATCTTTATCGAGTACTTCCAAAGTCTATACACCTTTTCATTAATTTGACTACGTAAACTTATACGAGATCTGTTTCTTCAAAGAACTGAACTAAGTGAGTCAAGCACTGCTTGGGCTTCTCAGGTAAGTCATGTTGATGTTTGTTACACTTATTTATAGTAAGCCAATGCCAGTAACCGCACCCGTCGCGATTGTATAGCAGGACAAGGGAAATTCGGATATGAGTCACCTCGAGCACCTTTACTATACCAAGCTTTTCAACTAAACAGAAGACTAGAGCAGGCCCACTCATATAGCTAGAGTGAATTAAAATTCTGTTTTGGCTATTTAGAATGGTAACCCAAGCTCCTTTTATTCTAACCTGGAAACCAGTTCTAGAGATTAAGGTCTTTATTCGAGTGTTTCGAATCAAAGGAAGAGAGAGATCAAAGAGTCTAGTAAATAAACTGTGGAAAATAGATCCAGCTCCAGTTCTTGTCAACTGTTGTCTAGATCAGATTAAATGAGAGCTAATCCCCAACCTCAAAACAAGCTAAAGAATATCCAATAAACCCCTAGGAAAATTTAAAATTAGCAAGAGGAAGAAAAGAAACCTCCAAATAACTAATCTGCTTCCGTGAAAATCAAACCTCATCGTGGCAAGAAAACTACTAACAATTTGAGAAATGAATTAGAGACTGGAAGCACTCAGAAAAAAAGACCTAATATCATTAGCAATCCGATTCTGACATCCCAATAGCTATCTAAGCAGCCAACTTTCCTCAACAACTTGATTTCTCGAGACTCTTAACAGAGAATTTCACTAAATGTGCATACTCCTACGGGTTAAAGATCTCCAGCTATGCAGATTGAGAATGACGTTGATTAACTATAGGATCAGCTCGCTAACGATGGGATACTTAATTTTAACCCTTCAGGCTAGCACCAAAATTCGAATCTCTTTTCCAATCAAAGCAACCAGATAAATGACGTTCAATTTAATCAGCAAAGCTCTCAGTCAAGGCATACTAAGCTTGATTCAATTCCAGAAGAGGAACAGGAAGAGACTTAGCTCCAATTATAACCGCCAAACACTATAAGAAACATCGATGACGTTGAGGAGTAGATATCTAATGGTAGTGATGACCCAGAATAGAGTAAGATGGGATATTTTGACTAGAGGATCCTTCCCTAGATATCAAAGCCTCAAGATACAGTCAAAGACACTAAGAAGAAAGCCAATGAAAACAAATCGAGCAGTACTTCTCATGTAAAAAAATCCCTCGCTGATACTCTGAATTAATAAAAGATCCTAGCTACTTTTAACCAAAGCAAGCCTGAGAAGGAAAAGTTGAAGATGGAGAAAGAGAAGAAGGCTCAGAAAGATTCAAAGAGTAAGTTAACTATTCTAATATTTATCAAATTTCTTTTAGAAAAGAAGCAGCTTAATGCAGGTCCACAGCAAAGGGTAGAAAGCAGCATCTAGAGATAGTAGCCAAAAGCAGGAACCAACCCTAAGCCTCAAAATAAAACGATCGACATTTCTTCTGATTAAGAGAGAAATTAGGATGAATCCACTTTATCTGGCTCTACTTCTATCCAGAAGGCTTAGTATAAAAACTAGACCAATCCTACTGCTTATACTACCTAAAATTTAAAGAGAACCTCTACTAAGAACCAAGATTTAATGAGCATGATGTAAACCAAAAAGTGAATATATCTACTCAGCAATCTAAACCAACAAGTATATTTTCCAATAAGTTATATCTGCTAAACGCAGCATTTAATGTGAATTCACAAGTTAATTTATTTTTGTAAAATTTGTCCACTTATCTTTTTAATTATGACCAATTCTAATATTTTAATAATCCAATTTAAATCGAGATATTATCAACGCGATTGGCCGATTTATCTATAAATAAGCGAAACTCCAGGTCTAGTCTATTGTTAAATTTCGAAAGTTTTAATCGACAGCGCTCTTTAACAGCTGTCAACAATTCTTATCTTCCTGCCTACCCCACTGCTGCCGCAGTTTTAGTTCTTGAACCTCTCGTCTAGTATGTATTCTATACGCTTAATTAACCCAAGCCTATAGTTAAACCCCCAGCCTTAACTAAGGTAGTCTTCAAAAAACCCGAAGGTTTAATGAGTGATGTTTGTTACACTCATGTCGGTTTTGCCCAACTCAAAATTTGGGCAGCATTTCAGGTTCTCCTGTCTTCTGATTCTACTTTGGAGAAAAGGACTTTATCAACTCAGACTACCTGTACCCTAGGTAAGTGTGATGATATCTTATATCTGCAGGCCTCTTCATACCTGAGTTGAAAAAATCAATTATCCATCTTTAGTATTCTATGTTCATAACTTACGTCTATAGATCACAGCCAGCTAATCTCAAAATTTGGGCAGCGTTTCAGCTTTTCCAGTCTTCACAGTTCAGCCCAACGAAATCCCTCTACCAACACTGACCCTAAGACCCTAAGTAAGTTGACCTAAGACCAGGTTCTACTGGACTCTTACTATTCGAGCAAGGAAAAATCCTTTACTGTCTATTTCACTCTATTGGGCTATCTTTAAAACTACTATCTATAGATCACTCTCATGAAAAGCACTCAACAAACTACTCTTGCTCTTCAAAACTTCTTGCCACCTAACTAGCACAAACACGTGATCGTTGGTCACTCAGCCAAGGTCCTTGGCACTTAGAGAATTGGGTCTTGAGTTTGAAAATCACTAAGGAGACATCGGTGATGTTTGTTACACTTACAGTGATCTTGATTTGGAGATCTCAAAATTTTGGCAGGGTTTCAGGTTTGATAAGACTTGTAAAAATTAAAACAAAAATCCTATCAGCACTAACCACTGATAACTGAAATAAGTTTCTCTATAACTGTGTACTACTATACTCATCCTATAAGAGTTAAGACAATCAATAAGTTTTTATGAAATTTCCAAATCTCATATTCCTTCTTCCATTTATAGTTTAGACATCACAAAAGAAAAAAACTTAATTACCTACTACTATTGCAAACTAGTTACTACTTGTTAAGAGTTAATGTTAGAGGTCTTCAAAAAAGATTTTTGACTTACTTAAATTACTACTGCTACTACCCTAAAAGATTTGACAGGGTCTAACTACTGTGATTGGCTGTTCTATTAACAGAGTTCTGGTTTCTTTAAAAGGCTACATTAAAAAAGTTCACTCAAGCATGAGTGATGTTTGTTACACTCTCTGTAATTAAAGTACTAAAAATTTGGGCAGAGTTTTAGGTTCTTACTTACTTTGATTAAAGCCTTGAAATTTTTTAATTTAGCTCAGCTACTCTGCCTCAGTAAGGTTGACTTCTCTATAGTCAATGTATCTTCAGGGTACCTATAAAAATGATTAAAGAGAGTGGTTAAGTTTTCTTAGTTCTCTGAGTTGATTTAGTGTTCTTTCTTTAAGTGGCCACTTATTAATCTACACTGAGATCTAAAAGGAATCTATAAAACAAAGGGGTTAAAAAACAAATGGTTGAAGAGTAGAGTCTAAACTTGAATTGATTTCAGTAGCTAGCTATTTTTATTGAGGCCTCAATCTACAAACACAAAGTTCTTAAAGTACCTATATTAAAAGTTAAGATTAAAACGGTTAGCAATAGATGCTGAGTCTTTTTGATTATTTAAATTTCGTTTTCTTGGCCAGAGCTCTCTCGAATCGTTCGATTTTAATGTTAACATTGACCTATAAAAATTTATTAAAAAATACTTAGCCACTGTAAATGATTTTGATCTTTTGGTTTTTGATTACTGAACTGGTTTGACTTTGGTTTCTTGAATTAATTTTTGATTCTCTACTGATTAAAAGATTTTGATTTTTGATTTTGATAATGATTTTAATCAAGCCTCCACTAATATCAGCGCTAGGATTGTTCCAACACTATTGGTTACTTTGAATAACGACCCTTGTAATACTAACTACCGTGCAGAGAGTACCAAGCATGAAGTTCTTTATCGTTTGGCCGACTGGTCCACGCAGCTTCAATTAGTTTCAGCTTGATTGGGGGAACATACAAATTGACTAGCCTAACTAGGATGTTCCTCCTTAAATTGCTACTTTTTAATTTCACCAGAGGGGCCACGCTTCGGTCTAGTCAAATTGTAAACTCATTATAAAAATGAATCGAATTTAACCTCGTTTCCGAGGACCAGCCGTTTGAATATTCAAACTGGTAGAAGCTAAGATGTTTCAGAAATTTTTAATTTTGATTTTGATTTACCCTGACTGATGATTACTTGGTATTTGCACACTTTAAAATCAGAAAGTCTTAAACTTTACTAAACTAAATTATAAGAAGTTACTTTGCTTACTTACTAGCTCTTAAAATTTACTAGCCTAGGTACTCACCCTGAATGTAGAGAGGTGTAAAAGCCTCAAGCGTAAATCGGCTCAGGCAGTATTCTAATAGTAAAGTCAAAATTAGACTGGCTTCACAGTTTGTAGTTGGTTTACAGTTTAAAAAAGTACTACAGTACTAAATTACCTTAAGCTTATTCAAGTTAAGCTAACCTGACTTTGAAACACCTCCTCAGTTGGGTTTAGATATTTTGTTAACTCTTTATAGGAATAAGTTTGAAACAAGTTAGGTCAGAGTTTAAGGGGCAGTAGTTCAGTTAAGTTGCGTTGCTTTACCAGGTGAACTGGTGAGGTAAGTCAGCTTGGCTTTATTACTCTTACTTTTCCTCTCATCTTTTGAGACTAGTAGCAGCACGATTTATTATTACAACTTCTCACTGCGAAAACCTCAAGCAGCTCTTCCTGGAGTTTATCTCTAGGTTAGGGTTGCACCCTAGTTCAAAGGAATTGTTTAATTAATGGTTTGAGTTAAGTTAGGGTAACTGTATTACTGCAATTATTAATCCTATAGCTCTCTTGAAACACTTTCAACTAAATCAAAGAGCTCAGGCTCATAAATCTCAGAGTGATGTTTGTTACAGTTATAAGAAGATGAGTAGGGAATTTCAGGGAAACTTCCTCAATTATTTCCAGGCGTTACACTACTAGGCATTCCTGTTCTGAATATAAAGTATAGAGATAACTGCAGCTATTTCAAGGCAGGCAACTCAGTAGAAATATCTATAATCCCCACTTAAACTAATCTCAAATTCCAGATTATAATTTTTATATTTACAAATCCAAATGAAAAAGCTGTAAGCAGATATGCTCCGCTGCCTGATTTTCTCAAAGTCCAAGCCAATGGATGAAACCAAGAATGGCAACTTTGACTTCTAGGATTTACCACTTGCAAAGGATGATTAATAGCCAAGTGTTGTTTCCTTCCTGAGATTTAAAAGTAGAGACCAGGACAAAATTAAGAAGCTCATGAAGTTCTTGAATCTCATCCAGTTTTACCATTTAATGATAAGGAACAGTGATTGGTCTGAGAAGGATAAATACAACCTTTTAAATGAGACCTATATGGAAGAGTTCATTGTGACTGTAAATGGAGAACTTAAGGTTACAGTCAACCTTGGGATGAAGGAATACTATGTTTACTAGATGAATAAATCCCAGTTCAACAGCTTGTCACAAACAAAATTCTCTTTCCAGACTTCCTCAAAGTATGAATAGGGGAGTTGCTAATCCAACTGGAAACTCAGAGCGAATTTTGGTCAGTGAGAAAGTGATGTTTGTTACACTTAGAGAAAACCTCAAAATTTATTTCAATCCTTTAAACAGTCAAGGAAATTCATCCTCAACTAGGTTACAGCTTTCCAGAGTTGGAGACTACAATATCTTCACTTAGATTATTGCCTGTTCCTTATTAATGTAAATCACTTATAGATTAAATCAACTAGACACCCTGATATAAAGAGGAGCTGCTTCTGTCTTAACTATCTCTATAACTACCTTCTCAAAGATTATTACTCGGGAGAGAACGATAAAGAAACTGGTATGCTAGACGAAGAAAGGAAGGAAGAGACCAGAGAACCCTATAAAGAGGGCTTCTCACTGTATGATATCCATTACGATTATTCGATTCAATGTTCCTATTCCCTTTAATTTTGAGTTCTGAATGACCTATAACGTAGCAGTACTAAAGTCTATCAGGCAAACTTGAGGACTACGATAAATAAAATAGGGATGCTGAATATTTAGTTATGATTAAAACTAATTATTTAGAAGTCATGTTTGTTACATGGACACCTATTCCAAAATGGACACATATTACAAAATGGACACAATTCCAGTAGTCTAACGACTATTGTTTGAAGAGTTATCTTCTTCGCTTTACCCAACCTTTTTAGGTTCCCTTCATTATATTTATGCACCAATGACACAGTTTACGTTGTAAAGGAAGTATGGCAATGCTACCTGTAATGATAGTAAATATATTGCATTAGTAAATGAGTCTTAAAGCTAAGCTATAAGTAATATAAAGATCATATAAACTAAAATTTATACAATGCAATCACAAAAGATAGAGTATAGTTTCATGTAGAATTTCTACCTAACCCTAACCAATCTCACTACATTACATTCCTCACTATTAATAAGTAAGATCAATCCACAACTGAGCTTACTATAGAGCCTAAGAGTTTATACAATAATATCTCCCTAGTTGTTTGAGTAGGTTAAATTTAAACTTTAATACTTTAACTGATAAAATAAAAATGCCTAAAATCAAGCCAAATCTTAATGACAGTTAGAAAATAGAATTAAACGTTCCCTGCTCCTACTCAAGCCTCACAGCAACTCTCAGGTACTTAAAAGTTTAAGCTTAGATTCTTGAAATAAAGCTATAAGAGAACTATCATGAGAAGGAGAAGGTAAGTTGAAAATTTCAAAATTTAACATCCTTTTGTAGCAAATTGATTCATACTGGTTAGTCGAATAATCTCTATGAATTTGAGGGGTAAATCGAGATTCTCAAAATCACTACTAATTCTATCATAGGTTTCTTTAAAGCTTATCCCTTGAGTTAAAAACTATAAAAGGGTATACTTAGAGATCTGAGAAACTTATTTTAGAATTGGGAAGGTGATAGAAACAAAATAAACCTTCAATTTCTTCAAAATAGAGGATGGATTTAAGGTCTTAGAACTTTGACATAATTTGAGATTTAAAGTAAGCTTTAATTAAAGATTATAGAGAAAAACTTGCAAAGTTTAGAAACTTTTATTTTACCAAGTTAGTTTTATTTTTTAAGAACCCAAGCTGGATATTGCATATAAGCAGAGCTAGAGTGAAGATAGAATACAGGGATAATGTTTCAGATCAACCACCTAAGATTCCTAAGAAATCTTGGCTACTAAGAAGGTTTCATGGTAAGTTTAGATTTAGCTGAATGATTATAAAGGGAAAATGCTGGTGTTGATTTAAAATAAAAGTAATAATCCTCCTAGGTATTTGTTCGACCTATATACCAATCACCTTAAATGATACTGCCCCTTGCTGTAATTGATACTGTCGACTTATCTTCAATCTATCTTCTAATTCTCATAAAGACTAAGGGAAAAACTATCTTGGCCTAGATTCAAGGTCTACAATCTTATAGAGTAATTGCTGTTTGTAAGTATAGAAATAACTTTGCTGAATGATTGGTAGAATTGAGTCTACTAAATATCAATTACTCATCTCAAAGCTAAGTGAAAATCATAGAAAAGTATAAGACTTTTAATCTATGTAACAAACATCACATCAAAACTTTACAAGTTATCTTCCAATCATCTTCCATTTATTTCAAATTTTTTCTTCAACTTATTGAGTAAGCCTCTAAGAAAACTTTCATTCAAAAGTTTTTTAAAGCCGCTCTTTTATCAAAGCTCTCTACTTGTACTAAGTTGTAGGAAGTTAGTAAGGACTCTTTAAAGTTCGTTCGTTTTATGATAAAAGTAAAGCAACTAAAGTTTGCATAGAGCTTAATAGTATTGCTGGTCGATAGATTCTACTATGAAGTTTGGTAAATTTAACTTTCCAAAGCTTGAAGATTTCCTACCAAGTTGATTGAGGAGTTCTAAGTTGAGTCCATAGCTTATAAGCAAGGCTAGGTAGGTTGTTATTATTAGAAAAAAGAGAATTGCAATTTTTAAAACTAGTGTTGGTAATCTAGGAACTCTTACTTCAATTAAGGTTAACTGAAAGTGATGTTTGTTTAATTATACATAATTCATATATACTCTATTATAAGAAAAATATTCTGAGTTACCGAACCTTCCCTCTCATTAGAATTTTTGCAATACTCCTGCTATTATTTGTATTATAGTTTAAGAGAGGAGCTATTTGGATAACTATAGTTTATATATTTAGTCACAGATTAATTCAATCTTAGAGATAATTTGAAAAAGTGGAAATCTTCCAAAAGGTAGACTTCTTCCAATTGAAAAGTGGACTTCTTCCAGAAGCAAAAGTGGACTTCTTCCAGTCCTAAAAGTGGACTTCTTCCAGTCCTAAAAGTAGACTTCTTCCAAAGGTAAAAAAGTGGACTTCTTCCAATTGTAAAGTAGACTTTCTTCCTTCCAAACTTCTCACTCTACCTGTGTTTATTCGTTCCTTATTTTAATAGTTAAAATATATAGCAACCTTGGTCATAGAATCTCCAAGGTCCTGACCGAGCAAAGGCGTAGAGGTCTGCCTATAGGATTGAGGTAGACTTTTTCCAGGTAAGACTATGAAAATTGAAAAATACCCTTGTTTAGGCTGAACTTATTTAAGATAATGTCTCTCCTATTTATGCTTTCACCTTCAAGCTAATCAAATGTATGATTATATAGCCTGCTAGCAATTATAACACATTTTGATAACTTAGAACTATAAAAGAACATATTTTGAGGTAGGATCAATGGAAAAATATAAGGCTATTTTCTTCAATTTTTAAGGTCAAAATGGCGGTTAAGGGCACCCAAACATTTCAAGATGGGTTATAGCCACTTCCACCCCCAATCGAGTTCCCTCCTTCTATTTCATCGTTCTAAAGTGTATTTGTAACATTTAAGTTGGGGTGGTAGGGTTTGGAGAGGATTAGAAAATAATTTTTGTAAAATCATATAAGTCATATTCTATAATCCCTTAGAGATAGTATAGCCACTTTCAAACTTGGAATTGAAAATAAATCCACCCACCCCTCTAAATCCGCGGTTCCGTAACTTTAAAACCCACTTATTGTATGTTTATGAAATGAGGCTTGGATTTCTAGACGATTAGGAGTGGTTTGGAGAAGATCTAAGACTCAAGGTAGGACCTCATGGTGCATCCGAGAAAAATGAGGAGGGTCTCTGGAAAGTGTCCTCAGATCAGAAATTGGGTATACCGACCTACCGATCTGAAAGTTGAAAATCTAAAGTTGCAAATGCCAGCAAACTCACAAAATTCAAGACCTTCCTAGCTGAATATTTGATAAGGCAATTATAAGGAGATACTGATAAGTGATTCATATATATATATTAAGAGGTTATAAAGAGAGTGACTAGGTTTGAGCAACGAGAGTGATTGGGTTAGAGTGATGTTTATGAGTATATAAGAGATCTAAGTATAAATTATTTATATTATTTATATTAAATCTGAATTCAAAATATAACCAAGTACCTATCACTTGCTTGTCTGTGATTTCCTTCATAAATTCTCTACTTAAACAAAGTGATGCACAATCATACTTATAATTATCGAAAGTTGACTAATGGAGACTATAATGGGTTGTGACATCTACCCAGTAACATCTTTAAAATGGCAGTCTGACTTACCTTATTTTTGATAATAATAAGTTAAAAATATTAACTTAAATTCACAAATTCAATATATGTTAATCTGCCCGTAAGTATAATAATGATTCCTTGGCAATATTATTTTTGCTTACCTCTCATTAGTCCTCATTCCTAAGAAGAATATTACCTATAATAATAAAATATTAATTTTAAGATATTGGTAGAATCAAGCCAGTGATTAGAGCAGTGGCAAACTCTCGAAGTAAGGATTTATTATAATTGCTTTAGATATGCGAAGTCCAAAAGCCAGTTCGATTTGCTTCCTTGTGATCCTTGTGGATAATGGATGCTTAAGCGCACACTGAAGTTGCATTAACAGTGAAAGCATCAACCAATTATGATTGAAGAAGCTACTGTTGATCTAATTGTTGCTCAGACTGCCATTCCTGCTTCTCCTTCAATATATATTATATTCTCTATATATTATATTTCCTTATCTATATATTATATCTATAAAATTTCAGACATTTTATTTTTCTCTTTATTGAAGATATTTTATATCTTCAATTTTGATTCATATCTATTCGTATCTTCTATATTATATTTTATAATCTCTTTCTTTATATCTCTTAAGTCAACTTATTGAAGTACTCATTCAAAGTAAGAGAGCACTGGGATCTAAAGTCTTCCCTCACTCCATTCACTCTATTGGATATTCCAAACCAATCAGTAAGTTATAAAGTTTAAGCAAAATGTAGGTGAGCTTAATGAAAGCAGTGGATGTATTGGAAGACACTGCAGATGGTGAGATTGAACAAAAGATATACATCGAGTTATGCTGCTTCCTGAACAACTACGAGAACTCAAAGACTTGCTCTATAATACAGCCTTCCTCTCCTTACTAAATAAGCGTTATGGCGAGATCGCCGATGGTAAGATTTATTATATATCTTAACTTATCTATAGAGAGAATGCCTAAGCAAGTACTCAAGATTTTCAATCCCTTAATGGCAACTGTATTTCAAAGCTATTTAAATGGGCAGCTCCGCAAGAGTCTATCTAAAATTTTCAAGGCATTCATCAACGAATACAACAGTGATGTGGTTGAACAGCTTTCCTATTTTAAAGTCTTAAAAGGAATCCACCTTGACTATTTGAGTTCTTTAAAGTTGAAAGATTCTAAGTTGTCGATTTTAATACCTCTATCGTCTGGAAGCCTGGTAAATTCAAGTAGCATACTCGCAAGGGCAACAAACCATAAAATCCTTCAAGACAACATATACAGTCAGCAAGAGCTTTAATATCTCAAGGTCTGCGTGTTGCCATGATACTTTAATCACTTGCCAATTTCTTTGTTAATATTCCATACAGACCTCATACTTCAAGATTCGCTTGTCTAAATATCTTACTTGATAAATGGTTGCAGGAAAACAAAGTTGTGAGGAGTGCCGGTTTCAAGTGCTCTAAGGGCTCAAGACTGTTGAGTATTGCGAGATAGCTGGAAGATCAGCTCTGGATTTTGCTTGACCCAAACGCCAAAGTCGTCAAAAGTGACAATGCTGACAAACTAGGAAGAGAAGTATACCATGACATTGAGGATAGGAAGATATATTAACCCAAGTTGAAGCCCAGACTTCAGAAGCAATTGGAAAAGGCTAAGAAGACTCTAAACCTACCCAATATTAGTGAGCGCAATAAATGCAACCCCAAAACAACTTTCTATATCAAGAAAGGCTTCTAAGATCTTTGGGTGTATGATTGCAATTGCAAAATCCACAAGCTTCAAATATGAGAACAGGTTGCTATATATCTTGATTACTAGATATTAAGAACCTCACAAGCTTCCCATTTGAAAAAAATCTAAACTAAAAAGATTAATTTCCCCTAATCCATTCACTAACCACTGTCTATTTTATTCTTAGAATGTTAATTAATGTCTTTCGTATATTAATAGTTAGCTTTAAGGTTTGAAATAGCTCTCTAATCTCCATATCTATATTCTGCTTCCTTTACACTAACTATTACCATTAATAATTATCATACCCTCGTGGAGATTTTTCTACTATTATTTCGTGTGCGATTTTTACTCTACCAATATCTCTCATGCA
>ARYC01010952.1:0-14830 GCA_000711775.1 Oxytricha trifallax
GGAAAATTTAATATGTGAACTTATTCATTCGCTTAAATCTAAAACTTATTTATAAACACAAAATCTCCCCTCTTGCACATACTTTAGCTTTATCATCGCTGACTCTCTTAGCAGCACTCTTAATATAATCTACTGTATCTATCTTCAAGTCGTGCATCAAGTGATAGAGCAGCAATTTCTTATAATGACCTTTCAATAACCCCCCAATATAATTCAATGATACCATTGAACTGAGGACTGTAGGGAACATTAAATACAGGTGTTATGTTTAGCCTTTCATATTCCTTCCTTGTGTCTTTAGTTTTATGAACAGATAAGTTATCTACAAACAGAATAATCTCTTAGTCGGCGTACTTACCTCTGAGTTATTATAAGAACTTAATATATTATTCAGTCTTTATAGAACGAGGATGGATAACATAAGTCTCGAGGCCATTATCTTCGCTTATTCCACCAAGAATTGCATGAGTTTAAACCTTAACCTTTTAATCATATAATTCAATGTAGCTATATCTTTTATACCAAGACCTTGATATGAAGGTATTAAACGTGAATACTGCCTCATCAGCGTGTATGAACTTAATATTGTTAGTAATAGCCCTCTGCATTTAATCGAATATATAATTTAAATTATCCTTATAAAATGGAACATTAAAGTCAATCACTCTCTTAATGCGATTGACTGTCTTGTAAGATATTCCGTTCTTTTTATATATGTTAGCTATCGATTATTCAGATATGTGAAGCTCAGGAAATTGGCGATGAAACATCACAGCCCTCTAGGCTAGAGAGAAATGAGCCCAGTATTTAAGGGTCTTATCATTAATAAGATAGTCAATATGATGCTGCTAAAATTTTCGAGGTCTTTTAGGCTTAGAATTAAGATGCAATCTCTTTAAATTCAATGCTAATAGACAGTGAGACCTCACAGTTGCAGGAGATTTATGAAGTAACCTTGCTATTGATGTATAATTAAGAATAGGTCTGAGTTGATCACCATATTAATCACATCCATAACGCAACTTAAACAATAAATCTATATTCTCACTGTCATAAACTGACCCCAAACTTCTCATTTACTCACTTAAAATACTAATATTGAAACATTAAACCCCTACATAAACCCTATTAAAACCCTAATAAAGTATGCACTAATAGTCTACTTTTATCAATCAAAAACTCAATCAAACTACTGAAAGGGTTTTGGGGTTTTGAATCCAATTTGGTGTTGGTACTAGAAAATTCTTCGATTACTTGTTGCAAATTGAATTGATCAACTAGTAAGTGTTCGAACATAAATTGAATGTGTTGCAAAATAAGGAGCTTGACTCAGTTCTCAATGAAGTTCTTGAACAGAGAAATGAGGAGAGAAGAAAACCAAAGTGCCCCAAGGGAACTAGAGATATGGACCCACTTCAAATGGCTATTAGAGAAAAGGCATTCACTATTATCAAGTCAGTGTTTAAGAGACACGGTGCTTGTGAAATTGACACTCCAGTTTTCGAATTGAAGGAAACACTTATGGGCAAGTATGGAGAAGAATCAAAACTTATCTATGATTTCATCCAATTCAATGTTAATTTTTAGGTGTATTTTTATATTATGTGATATATAATAGATTTGGAAGATTAAGGAGGTGAATTACTTTCTCTAAGATACGATTTGACTGTTCCATTCGCTAGATTTGTCTCAATGCACAATTTTGAGAAAATAAAGAGATTCCATATTGCTAAAGTTTACAGAAGAGATAACCCACAAATGAACAAAGGTAGATTCAGAGAATTTTATCAATGCGATTTTGATATTTACAGATAATTAAGATTAAAATAGAGACACTCTTTTATGTAATTAATCTATTTTAGATTTTATATTGCTGGTACTTACTCAATTATGATCCCAGATTCCGAAGTAATCAAAGTACTAAGTGAAATCTTAGAACAACTTGAAATCGGTGAATTTGTGATTAAGCTTAATCACAGAAAATTCCTCGACGCCATGGTAGAACTAGCTGGTTGTGAAAAACGTAAATTCAAGGCTATCTGCTCATCAGTTGATAAGCTGGACAAGGAACCTTGGGAAAAAGTTAGAGAAGAATTGATCATGATGAAGGGACTTATATCTCAGTTTACATTTTATGAATCACACTTATTATTCTTTAATTTTGTGACTTACACCAGAGATGTGTGATAAACTTGAAAAGTTTGTTAAGTTAGTTGGCAAGCCAATGGAACTATTACAAAAGTTGAAGGATGAGGGCATCTTTGCTGGACACAGAGAAGGAGAAGAGACAATTAAAGAGATGGAAACTTTGTTTGAATACTTGCAAGCCATGAACTGCATCGATAGAGTATCATTTGATTTCTCACTTGCTAGAGGTCTTGACTATTACACTATTTTTTATATTAAAAGCATAAAATAATTATAATTAATGCCTCTCATTAATTTAACTTAAAGTGATTTAAGGATAATAAAGAAAAGAATTGATGGATAAGGGCTAACTTCTTATCGAACTAATTTTCTTATTAAAAGCAAGACTTGATTAATTTTTATTGCAAGTGAAAATAACTATAATATTAATTCAATTTATTTATTGTATTTAATTACACAGGATTGATCTACGAAGCAGTATTGACTGACCCAAACAACAGAGTAGGTTCAATCGCTGGATGGTAGATACGACGGTCTCGTCGGTATGTTTGCTGGTAAAACCATCCCAGCAGTCGGAGTTTCAATTGGTATTGAAAGAGTGTTCGCTATTCTTGAAGAAAAGCTCAAGAAAGAGAACTCAGTCAGATCAACTGAGACATAAATCTACATTGCTTAAATTGGTAAGAACTTAGTTGCTGAAAGATTGAGAATCTGCTCTGAACTCTGGCTATTGGCATCAAAGCTGAGACTTCATATTAAGATAACCCAAACAACCAGAGATAAATGGAATACACTCTACTGAATGGCATCCCACTTATCCTGTTCTTGGGAGAGAATGAACTCAAGGAGGGAGTTGTCAAGGTTAAGAGTTTAAGTAAGAAAGAAGAGTATGTCATCAAGAGAGACGAATTATTGCAAGAAATTATTCAGATTCACATTTAATTACATTAAGTTGTGAACAACACATAATTAAGATAATCATGATTGTCAGAGACAATCCAATTCTACTACCACAAGATATGCAACCAGCAGGAGGCCAGTAATAAGAAATGCAGCAAAAGCCAAAGTAAGAAGAAGAAGAAAAGAAGGAATGACGCCAATTAAATTAGGCACAAGGCACTTATTTTAAATCTAACTTAAAATTAATCTTTATAGTTAAACATGATATGATGTTATCTAAAGTCTCTATCTATTTTTTATGAATTGTTTTAAACTATCATCATTCAGTGAATATCATGTTGTAAGTTCTCTTGAACCAATTATTCAAATCTTCATTGCTATACTACCCTGGACCTGGAGTCTCCAGTTTCTTCTTAACATCCAAGAATCTGGGAGCTTAAGAGAGGAAATTCTGACTTCTGTTATTACCACCAGTACTTGTTGCAATAGAATAAATACATTATAATTTAAATAGGATTTAATCAATAGATATATACATTAAAATAAAATAGTAGTTTTGACAGCGCCATCAAAAGTGCTTAATTATTCATAGTAACCTGGACCTAAAAATGTCTCAGCTTCATCTATTTTCTTGTTTGGGAATTTTAAGCGTTGCTGCTAAATGCAATTAAATAGCATTAAAGATATAATGTTCATAAGTTTTATCATTTTAATGCAGGATTAATTCCACGCTTGGCTTTTAGATTGGCAAGTAGAGGATTACCTACACCTGCTTCAATTTTCCTTCGTACCTAGTCTGAAATAGTGTTAGTTTTATCGTCATACTGTACAAATGGCAATGCTGCTTTTG
The DNA here is from genome assembly GCA_000711775.1 of Oxytricha trifallax. Taxonomy (NCBI): domain Eukaryota; phylum Ciliophora; class Spirotrichea; order Sporadotrichida; family Oxytrichidae; genus Oxytricha; species Oxytricha trifallax. Next base: position 3,899 of record ARYC01010952.1, read on the forward strand.
ATTTCATGTCTTCATATGGATTTCTCTTTGTTTTATATTAATAATAATTTCGCCTAAATATATAATCATTTTGTTTTATACTAAAAAATATATTTGAAGTAATCACCAATTAATTTGTTTATGAAATGAACATAGAAGAAGATCTCTTAATGTTAGCTTCATTCTTCTTATCGAGTGCATTTTGAGATCTCTCTGGTTTATATAAGCCTGGTCCAGGTGTCATTAAAGTCTAAGCAGCAACAAATCTCTTCTCTGTAGAGCCAAATACACCCTATTTACCCCATGTTTTCTTCTGGAGATTTTCAATTAGAGTCTTAGATTAATAGGAACCTGGGCCGGGCACAAGAGTTTGCTGATTTTTCTCATTGAATCTCATGTCTGCTGTGGAAAAAGGCACATTATTAGTGGATCTCAATTTCTTAGCAGCTATAGTTGCTGCAACTTAGTAAGAACCCGGTCCCACATTTGGAGGAATCTTTTATTTATCAGTCTGATCATGAAATCTTTCAACTGTAGATCCAAAGAATTGCAACCTCTCTGGTATAGATTTCACTTTAAAAGTGGTGCTTTGATGTGGGTTGTAGTAAGAACCTGGACCAGGGGCATAGTCATCATCTTCGTCATCATCGTAATAATCATCATTCTATTATTACATTGCTGCTGAACTGGGCTTTGGAGGTAACATATGAGATGCAGAACCTTTCATACCTTTTGCAGTCTCTCTTGGTACTTTTGATACAAATACACTGCTTGGCTTGTATATAACTTCAAATCAATTTACTAGACTTAATACTAGTTGATAAATTTTTACCAAATTATTGTATCTAATTAACAAGTTCTTATAATATAAAAAGTTGTATTTGTAAATAGGGAAGATATCAACTTTCTCTGCATTATAATGACCAGGACCTGGTATTTCTTTTTAGAAATCTTAAGTAGTTGGCACAGGTTTCTTATTGGTCTTAGGTAAATGCCATTGAGGTCCTTTTTTCTCATTTCCCAAAGATTTAATAACTTCATATTCACCAGGCCCAACTGTGTCTTGCTTCACACCAGTATGTAACTTCTCTGAGTTCTTTTGCTTTACTAGCTCTCCATGATTATTTTCTTCATAAATTAATATTTGATAATATTAATAAAAGAGACAATTTTTACAGTGTTTTAAGTTTATCCAAAAACAAAGTCATGAGAAGGAATACTAGGAGGATTTTGCATTTTATTCCAAGTGATCTGCTGCCACTCAGGTTTAGGGGCTTGATGCTTAGTCTTAACCCAATCACTGTCCTTCGAATATTGCCCTGGCCCTGGAGTCTAAGATTTTTCTTTCATTTTTTTCTCTTGGAACCTATCAACTCTAGAAGCAAAGCAATTCGAAGGCTTGATGACGGTTATTCCGAATTTTTCCAATCCATACATTGACAGATTCTTCACTGACTGCATTGATTTTGATATTTACTCGAAACCTGCTTACACTTAATATGATCCAGGTCCTATAAGAGTACGGTTAATAATTAGTAATTGTAGAAGAATTGTTTCTATTTATTGGCATTTAATTATTACCTGGATTATAGGCTGTTTGACTTAATTATGTTTTCGAAGCTTCAGTCCTTCCAGTTTGTGCTTGGAATGGTTGGTGACTATATTTTTATATGAAAAATCTTATAATTGCTTACACTTATGGTTTAAGTTTGTAATCACGATGTCCCACATAAGCACCAGGACCAAGAGTTAGATTTTCCTTTCCACTTAAATCTATATTTCTATCTGATCTGTAAACGAAAGCCATTTTATTTCAATATATTTTCGCACTTAATTTATTTATTTATACTTATAGCTTAAATTAAAACTATTAATAAATTTAGGATATTATATATAATAAGTTTAATACCATCAATTATAAAATTAATAATATACAAATAGATTTGAATTAAATAAAAATAAAATTTATACTAAATTAAATTTGAATTAATATTATAATTAAGAAAATAGGAAGAATATAGCACAAGCTATCATTCAATTTTTACATAACAAAAATAATTTGAATATACATCAATAAGAAAAATCATTAATCCATTGAAAATTATGTTTTCTTACATTAAAAGTGTTCTGTTTGGTGATGAAGTCCAATAAAATCCTTTAATTAATATTTAATAATTTAAAGTATATATTTATAAAAATATCTATAATATAAAATCACAGATAGAATAGCGCAACCAGAGAAGTAAACAAACTCTAAATTTAAGTAAAATAAAGAACCTAATATTCTCAGGACTCTCGTTTAAATACAACTTCAGCTGCACTTTAAAGCAAAACCTAACCTCCCCTAAACAAATTAGACAGTGCAAGAGGTATAAATAAATCTCTAAACTTTCCCATTAAAAATGCTATTAATGCAGACAACAGCAAGGAAATAAGCCTCACAAATAAGAAAAATACCTTGTAAATTGAACTGATTAAGAAGTAATAACTAAAACAGTATGATTCATCCTAAGTTTCCAGTAACAATTAGAGTAGTGTGGATTTATAGGCACACATGAATTCTGCCAAATTATAGAAAACTTTAGTTCATCCCACTCTAATAGCCTCTGCAACCAATAACCTTAATCAAAACTTGTAAAATAACGGAGGTACAACGAAACAGATTGGCAGAATGAACATAAACCCGAATAGTTTGCTTAATGCTCAAAAGAATAGGAATTCTTCACTATAAAACAATAACTAAATTGCTAATAATTTCACCAGTACCACAAGTGATTTGAAATTCAAATTAAATCAGCAACTTTAACAAACACTAAAAGTTTAAGATTTCAAGTTAAATCTGCAAAGCAAAGCCAATTAAAAAGCTGAGTTTCGCTTAGTTAATCATTAAAACCTCTAAATTGACAAATAATTAGACAGTAGTAACTACTAGTTATAAAGTTAATCAATTGAGGGGAGCATGAATATCGTCGACTCAATTGATGCAAATAACAATAATGACACATTCAGAAATGATATGGGTGGTATGAGTATTGATTTCAAAAGCTAATCAGCTGTAGCCTTTAAAAATTAGAAGTATAGCTAATACAATAGTAATTAACCATCAATAAATGCAGGGGCAGCTGATAAACCTCCATCTGGAAAGAAATAATCCTCAAATAAATCCAATGGAGGTATTTATATTTAAATAGTATAATCAATATTACAAATCAAGTCTAATGTAATTAAATTTTAATTATGTATTTATTCAAGAAATTTAAATATGGCTAGTTTTGGATAGCACATTCATGATAATTAGGTTATTGCTGAATTCATAGCAGTTGATCCTCAATAAGATGATGAAATATTTATATGAAAATAAGCTAGTTATAAATTTAGCTTAAGATTTTTTTATTTTCGGCATTCAAAAGCTATTTATGGATTCCAGAGGTGCTTAACAAGCAGTAAACGCCCTTAAAAACAAACGCCAGTACCACATCTCCCAAAACACTTTGTTATTCGAGCTTTCAATGCCCAACAAAGACCTGAAATTTATCTCAGTAAACATGCTCTGCAAAAACCTAAAGATGATAGATCTACAAAACAACAAATTGCAGTCACTCCCAGAAGAAATCTCAGATTTAATGTTCCTGGAAAAGCTTAGAGTTGATAACAATCACTTGAAAAGTCTGCCTACGAAACTCAGTTACTTGAACATGCTGGAGACACTTACTATTAGCAATAATCAAATCAGTGAGCTGCCAGAGAACTTGGAAGAGCTTAGCAAACTCAAGATACTCCTGCTTAATGATAATAAAATCAAATAACTCACATCAAGGATTGGCAATTTGCAGATGCTCAAAAAATTGTTTCTTCATAAACCTTGTAATTTATACAATATATGTTTTATTAGTTTAATCAATGAAAATATAAAAAATAATATAGAAATAAAATACTTGTTTATCAACAAAAATATTCAAAATTTTATTTAACAAAATTTATCAAACTTTTATATAATGATAAAATTAAAAATAAGTTTAATAACTTATTTTCTGAAATCCCAACAGAAATTTACAAACTGTCAAAACTAAAAGAATTCAGTTCGGAGTGGTTTTTGTATTTGAAACCCCCGATGCCACGTATAATGCGTGACTAACAAGGTCTTGTGATAATTGAAAAAATAAAAAACTTTTGCAGATCTCACTCTCTCTTCACCTCCCAGAATTCCATAACTTCTGTAGAGTAACTCTAATAAACCTTTTAAAACCAGTAGACTTAACTCCCTGAATACAAATCATTCTGTGATTTCATTCTGTATTACTACAAATTAAAACCATCAAATATCAACAGCTTGAGTTTTGGGTAGAAGTAGAGGGGGTTAATTCACTAAATTTGCATAAATTAACATGCTCATTTACTTGCTAATGTGCTTAATTGTGGTTAAGAACACAGCTCAAGTGCTCAAATTGTAGCTAAGTATTTGGATCTCAACTAAAAAGATAAAGAAAGCCAAATTTAATAATTGTGGAATAATATTTAATATAATCTATGTAATAAATATTGGTTTATATATAAAAGAAGGTTCTACTGCAATATGCTTTGCTTTTAGATAAGGTCAAGATGATATCCTGAATCTATTTCTTTCTTAAAATTAGTCACGATTGGATCTTAACATCATCACTTTGAAGTATGGTGCTCCTCTCCACATGTGTATTTTGAAGCATAAATTAACTTATATATTATATTAATAATAATCAAATTTTCTATTGTTTATAATGATATAATATATAAATTTGACCTGGCTATGTAACTTATTGATGATAAAAACATAAATCCACACAGCTTGAACGCTAATGGTTCAAATGCTATGCATGTCCTATTTGCTAACTTCATGTATGATGAAGTAAGTGGAGAGAAACTGGCAAGGAAATTAATTGAAAGATAAGTCAATATCAATTTAGTTGATACAAATCGTAAAATTTAGTTGTAATAATATTAAATCTTATAAAATTTAAAGATTCCAATAATTAAAACCAATTACAAAAGCATCATCTTATTATTATAATATTTTTATTTTTAACATGTTCAAAGACCGCAAGACAGACCGCGAGATTGATCGCCCTTTACTTATAACTAACTTTTATGAATTTTTATTAGATGGGAAATCCCCCACTCAAAATAAACCATCTCAGCAGGGTCAATCAAATAAATACTGTCTCTATCAGTATAAAGTATCAACTCTCCCGAAACTAGATCGAGATAAATTCCTAAAAATTAGGGAATAATTAATATAGCCAACTCAATAGTCTCAAGTTTAAGACAAAGATGACGAGTAAAAACCTCAAGAAGAGGATAATTCAGATACCAAGGCATCAAATACACCAAATGATCAAGTCATGCATGATTAAACAAGCAACTCAACAAATTAATAGCAATTGAATTCATAGTAACAGCAGTAAGCACAGGATAACTTTAACTTAGATAAATAGTTGGGGAAGAACTTTAAGTTTTTGAAATTTCCTGCACACTTAACATCAGATCCAAAGAATCAAAGCTTTCATCCAAGTTTTCTCTATTCAGTTAAATACGTGCCACATGTTATAACTTACACAAAAACAATTAAGGACAAAACTTATACTGTTAGCATTTAATTCACTAAAGATATAGACTTAAAAACGTATGAGCATGCAAACATAATAATGACAACTTATTTCAGGGATTTCTTTTTCCAAAACATTATAAAGCAGTGTTTCAGCAGCTATAAAAGGCTTGGCTTTAATCAAATATACTCTCCAGAGAGATCTACGAATTTGAAAGAGTATGACATTGAAATTTGGAGTGGGTTCAGATATGAAATTAGAGACATTGAATATGTCCCAATGCTAAATATAGATATAGATTATCTTCTTGTTAGACTTGAAACTGTGCTAGATGTAATCAATGAAATCAAGAAAATTTTTGAATCTACTTATCTATTCAAAACTGAAAGAGGTGAGGATGAAAACTATCAAAAAAGACTGTAGGATGAAATCAAGAAAGCTTTAATTGGTAAACCTGTTGTGACTAGATACAACAATAACATTTATAGAGTTCAAGACATAGATTTCAACTAAAACCCTGAGTGCTATTTTGTTTAATAGACCATGGACTCTGAAAGCAAAAAGAAAAAACTTATAAAGCGAACTTACACGGAATACCTAGAAGAGAAATATTACAAGACTGTGACTGATAAGGATTAACCACTGATTAAAACTTTTGAAGGTGTGTGCTTAGTTCCAGAATTCTGCATGATTACTGGTTTATCAGAGGAGACTTACAACTCACCAAGTAAGTTCAATTTAGTCAAAGATGTTGTTAATGCTACTAAGCCAGATATAATGAGGAGGATAGTTGACATCAAGAAAGAATTTTTTGATGTTGTTAATAGATACATATAGTAATAATAATCACTTTTATTATAATAAAAAGAGAATTAATCTTAATAATTACAAACCATAGATGGAGAAGTATCTGAAGAAAGAATTCAAGTGAATGAAGCACTTTTAAGTGGGGAAATTAAAATAAGCTCAATTCCACATATTATGGAAGGATTTAGAGTAGAAATGGGGTAATTATAGATGGCAAAACTCCCTTAAGGTCCAAGGATTGAAATTCCAATTAAAAATGTGGAAGAATTAGAGAAGAAGATATTCTAATATTGTTTAAATTTTATTTGTTTTTAAATTCTTAAATTTTCTACGCACTTTAAATAAGATATATTTCAGTAATAGCATCCAATAAAAATGTTTGAAGCACCTCCTCTAGAAGAATGGTATTTATTTTATGAAGATCAAGATGAAAGTTTGGCTTTACGTTTTATTTAAAATATGAATGATACACTGACAGCTTTTAACTATCATGCGAAACCTTTCATTTAAATTAAGGTACCAACTTTAAACTCTAACAACACTCTTTCTTAATATGAAATATGGAAATAGCAAATAGAATTGCATTTGTCAGTGAGATCAATATTTACAGTTTTACTTATCCCTGGAACCAAGGGAGTTCCTAATCCTCTATACTTAGATTTAAAAAGGCTTTTATTAAAGGAAATACCTGTTCCCTCTCAGTTTATATTATCTTCCACAATTGAAAAATCTCGGGCTGCTCTATTTGCAGTTACTAACAAGTTATTAGTACAGATTTGTGCAAAAGTTGGTGGTGAGCCTTGGGCAATCAAAACCCCAAAACCCCTTAATGAGGTTTATAAGTGCTTTGATTGATGAGGGTAATGTTGGGGATTAGGGTTTCTTTTTGATTTTAAGCATTAATTTCACTCTAGTTATAAAAATATGGAAGTTTTATATGATCATTTTTTTTATATTCAACTTATATATTTTCATGTTTATGTATAAACTATAGCATTTTTATTAGAAAGAGGTAAGTTTCGGATGCTTATTTTTCTATTTTACATTTTTTTCATAAGTTATCATATTTATTGATGGTTTTTATGAAAATTAATGATTACATCTTTTCAAAAATTTTGCGTTTTTGCAGAAATAATTTTGAAATTTTTATCATAAAACTTTTTCATAATCAATAAAATACTTTCTTTTCTTTCCGCTTACTTTCTATATTTACATATTTAAGTACTATATAAAAATTTTTGGTAGCTTAAGTAAAATATAAATGTAAAATATGCATAAAATGAGTGATTTTAAGGTATATGATAGACTCACGGTAGTCATGTTTTGTTTGTAAAATTATTATAAATGGAGATCAAACTTAAATTTTTGTATTTCTACTTTTAATAAAATTTTAGACACCTATTAAATATGGCCATCTTATAGGAGGTCAATCCTGTAAAGCTTAGTGGAGAAAGTTTGCAGAATTTGTAACAAGTTTCAGAGATGGATTTCCATTTTAACCTATTAAATTCCATTAAATCAGTACTAAATTTGTTTATATTTAATTAGTACCAGTACTAAATTCGTTTAATTTTAATTGGTACCAATTTAATAGTACCAAAACTTAATTAGTACCGAGTTTTAAACTAATGAGGTTTTAATGCAAAAGTTCTAATTTGGTTTAAAACCTAATTAGAACCATGTACTAAAAAATTAAAACTAAATTAGTACCAAAATGTTTTAAAAAATGGAGTCCCTAAGAATTAAGGAATGAAGATTTCATACAAACTGACTATTTTAATTAAATAAGTAATGCAAATAGGTAAAGTGCTATCATTGAAATTTTCGTAGTGGAATAATTTGAACATAACATTTACATAGATGTAGTGATCATAAAAAATAAAAGAATAAAAATCTCAACCATGAAAATAAAAAATGAAAATGAATCTAACAACAAAAATGAAATTAATCAAAATGAAACCCTAATCCCCAACATTACCCTCATCAATCAAAGCACTTATAAACCTCATTAAGGGGTTTTGGGGTTTTGAATATAAGAGCTACCTTATTTTTATGAGTGTACTATGATTGTTGGATTTTACGTATCTGATAACATTATATCTTATGTTTGCTCTCTTAATTCCAAAGTAACTAGATACTGGTCAAAATACATAAACATCATGACTACCAGCCAATAGAAACAATTTAAAGATACAAAGGATTGCAATTTTCATCAAGAGAGACAGCAGCATTTAATCTAGAAGCTTCAAAGTATATTTTTTGAATCCCTTTTAGCTTTCAAACTGAGAATGAACTGCTGCCCTAAGCAAATATTCTTCTACACAAACAGCCACACTCACATAAACTCACCAATTGACTCTAAAACTTAAGCTGAGAAAGAAATCGGGGTTATTACTCAAATACTAAATTAAATGAAACTCGGCACTAGAATTTCTTTCATATAAGTAGATAGCAATATATAGTCTCATGTTAAATTTGGTCAAATTGAGCATCCTAATAAGCTTATTGGCTTACAGCATGGAATGGTTATAGTTGAAAGAAACAACAATAGTTTTGCAAATAATATTTAAAATTCTATTGCAGTTACAAACAATCAAAACCCCAAAACTCCTTAATGAGGTTTATAAGTGCTTTGATTTGTAGGGAATTTGTTAGGGGTTGGTATTAATAGGTTTTAAAGTGAAATCTATAGTAAATGCATTTAATTTAATCACTCAAAATGCACTTTTCGATCATGTGGAGAGGTCTGAAGTTTATCTTACTTAACCACAACTCTATCTGCTCTATTGATATGTCTGATCTTGAGTTTGGTTTAATTAATATTGACTCTGCCATTAGTTTCATAGATTGAGATACTCTAGTTTTGTCAATAAATTGCCTTATTCTTTGTTTAGCATCCTTCTCGCATCTTGTAGAGTAGGGTAATGGCCCCCTGGGGGGGGCCGCTAAAATATTTTTTCTCATTCTTATAAAATGTTCTAAAAATGACTAAAACATCAAAGAAATATGTTCTAACGTATTAATTAGTTCATAAATTACTTTTTCAAAGAGTCTAGAGCAACCCAGATAGAAGTAAAATTTCACATTAACATCATAAGAACATTATATTTTAAATGAATATTACTATTTTTTAATAAATATTTTATGTATAAAATATTTGTGATTTCACTAAATTAATTACTGATATAATTATTAACTGCTATAAAAGTATGATGAGCTCTTTATTAATGTTAAAAAATAGATAATTATACCTCAACGATAGTACTATAAACTTTTATAGCAGTTAATAATTATATCAGTAATTAATTTAGTGAAATCACAAATATTTTATACATAAGATATTTATTAAAAAATAGTAATATTCATTTAATATCTAATGTTCTTATGATGTTAATGTGAAATTTTACTACTATCTGTGTTGCACTAGACTCTTTTGAAAATGTCATTTATGAACTAATTAATACGTTATAACATATTTCTTTGATGTTTTAGTCATTTTTAGAACATTTTATAAGAATGAGAAAAATATTTTAGCGGCCCCCCCCAGGGGGCCATTCCGTAGAGTAGTATTCATTGCAAGGCATATCGCACTCTATTATTATTGCTGCTAAAGCCCACACATCCCACTATAAGTCTCCATCTCTCCAGTCTTCTCTTCCTGGATAATAGCCTGGACTTCCCATTACACTTCCAAGCCTTGATACTTCCACTCTTAAGGCTCTGTTGAAATAAATAATTGTTACTGTTACTGGTGAAAATTCAACATTATATTCTCAGGCTTGAGATCTCTGTGAACAAAGCCTAACTTATGAAGCTCTTTGATACCTTGTATAGCTTAAGTTGATATTAAAGCAAGCTATCTATGATTTCTTTGATCAGTTATGAAATCTCTGAGTGATTTCAAAGAGTGGTAGCCTGAAAGCTACATGATCTTTGGCTAGGAGAACAGCATCTAGCTTTATTAAGTATTTGCACTCTTTAAACTTAGCCTGAGTGAGTACTTAATACTCATTAGTAAACTCCATTTAATATTTATCATCCTAAGGAGATAGTTGAAAGGATATAACTTGTAAGCATACTGATAATCCTTAATAACTTTATTGTCATAGGAGTCCTCTAGAATTAGGTAGCTTTAGAAAAAAGTATCTAAATCAATCTATGCAAGTACTGGAATTTGCTTGTATTATATTTATCATGATTTTAATGACCTCTGATGCTAAGAGGTAGCGTCCAATCCTCACATACTCTGATTCGCTTGCTTGTAAAAGCTCAGCAACTTAAAGAGGCTCCCTTGCTTTTCTTTTGTTGAGCAACTTCAGTTGAGTGTCTTAATCTTTAACTTCTATTTCTTTCTTGTGGGCCTTTAATAGATGCTTCTTTAAGTCTCTTGTGTGAGAGTACTGCTTATGGCACTCAAAGCAATCATACTTTCCATCAACTTTGTCATGCTTTAAGTATATAGGCTTAGCTTCCTTATGGACCTTCATATGCCTGAACCAGCTAGATTTATGAGCAAAATCTCTCTCACACAGCTCACAAAAGAATACTTCTATTTCTTCAGTTTGTA
>ARYC01010953.1:0-11362 GCA_000711775.1 Oxytricha trifallax
TTAATTTTAAATATTGTTCAAATTTAGAAAGCGGATGCGAATGCAAGGTTGGATTTTATGAGGACTAAACAACACTTGACGATTATTTCCCTACTTGCATGCCATGCTCACCTGTAAGTATATTTATTTTAAATGTATAAAATTAAACATTCTTGTGATTTAGAATATGGGAGCTACCTAGGATAAGAGCAGATGTTTAGGTTGTACAGGAAATGCAACATTTGACAATAGCTATTAAGACTGCATTTGCCCTCTTAATCAAAGAGTAGTTGAGAAGGATGCACTGAACAATTTCTTACCCGCAAAGGATTGTGCTCCGTGCAACACAACCACATATTCTGGTCCAAATAACAGGCCTATCTATACTTGCGATGTTTGTGGGAACGAGGGCGAGCTTTATACACCTACTACTATTCCATGGTCTTGTGCCTGTTTGACCGCTAACTACACTAGCTCATTTGGAATGTGTCTCTTGAATACAGATGTTACAGCTGTGAGAAGTGCTTATCCTCTAGAAAATGCAAGAACTATAAATTATGATTATGTCGAGACAAGTAGTGGAAGTTTAGGTCAAGTAACAGTTGTAATATCAGATACCTATAATTACCTGTATTACGATGCTGCTGTAGGTTGCTAAGAATTCGGAAATCCAAAGAAATGCCAAGTTCTTGCAAATCTATGTGTTCTGTAACTTTACAACGAGAGAACTATTGTTTGTTCATTATTTTAGAACATTGTCAGTACCTAATCAGCTACTATAGCAAATAGTTTTTACAATGATAATGGATGGAAAGTTGGACTTCCTTGGCTATATTAAATGTTCAAAATATTATTTTTTTCTTTAAATTAAATTTTTATTTTCAAGTTTACTTGAGAAATGCTAATGAAGTTCTAACTTAACCAAAGAGAATAAAATTTAGAGTAAGTTTTGGTTATGAAAATACAAAGATAGGCATAATCAATAAGTTAACTTATAAGCTTGGGAAATTTTCAATGGAAGGAGATTTCTTAGGGTTTGAAACTGTCTAAGGATAACTTTAAATATGTGAAACTTCAACTGATCAAAAATATTAACTTTGTTTAAGTAAATATTTGAAATTTATTAATGCTATGAGTTTGTGAGTTAAGAGAGTAAATAAACATTAGCAGCTAAAATTATAGACAAGTAAACTTTGTAGAAGCTAAGGAAAAAGTAAAAGATTCAGTCCGAAATATAGCTCCATAGATAATTGATTCACCCTAACATAGTTAAGTTTGAGCATTTTTTCGAAGACGAAGAGAATGTTTATATGCTACTCGAACTTTGTGAAAATTAAACTTTGGCCGACTTAATGAGAAAAAGATGGTTTTTATCTGAATTTGAAGTCAGATATTACTTGAAATAGTTGATATGCGGTCTTAATTATATGCATAGCTCTCCATTCAATGTTTTACATAGAGATTTAAAGCTCGGAAATTTATTTTTAGATAAAAATATGCAGTTAAAAATTGGAGATTTTGGTCTTGCTACAAAACTTAAAGGAGAAATAGATCTGAGATCTTCCATTTGTGGCACCCCCAATTATAATAGTTTAATATTTTATAAATATTAGTTATGTTGTTATGTATGGCCCCTGAAATTTTATAAGCAGCCTAAGAACTATAGAGTAATGGAGGAAATCAAATGTGCGCTTATTCTTTTGCGGCCGATGTTTGGGCTGTCGGCGTAATCATGTATACTTTAGTGATTGGTAGACCTCCCTTCGAAACTCCAGCAGTTGAAGATACTTACAAAAAAATTAAGAATGTTAATTATACCTTCCCTACAGAGTCTACTAGGAAAAAGCAAGGTCTACCTCCTTTATCATATGAGTACATGGAATTAATTACTCTGATCTTACAGAGGGATCCAAAGATGAGGCCTTCATTAGATTAAATTATACAACATTAATTCTTCCAATGTTAGCCTTTAATGCCTTTAGAATTACCAATTTATTCATTAAGTTCTCCATTATCCCAAGACTTTATCGAACATTTTAAAATAAAAAATCCTGGATAAAAAGACTTTTAACCACTTAGTCAATCTCAAACTATCAACCAACACTAACAGATACCAGACATGAAAAAGAATCTTGAGTTTTTAGAGGAGAATCTTGAACTCAAAAGACTGGAGTTAGAAATATTAGAGAATTTAGTAGTGGTATAGAGATGGGCAGACTATACATAGAAATATGGTATGGGCTATAAGCTATCAAATAATACATACTCTGTACTTTTTAATGATTCGACAAGTGTACAGTAAACTGAATAATTAGAGAAATAAGGTTTGTTTACCTATATTCCTGGTAATACAGTAGATCGCTTAAGAGATATCGTTACTTACAATCCCATGAATATACCAAAGACAATCGAAAAAAAGTATACGCTTCTAAATTAATTTAAGCAATATATTCAGAACATGGAATTGGAAAATAACCTAGTCCCTTAATACTTAGAGACCAGACTAATTGAATTTGAATCAAATTATTCGATCTTTGTAAAACAGTGCATGTAGAACGAAAAATGTGTGCTCTTTATAATGTCGAATGATCAAATTTAAGCGCATTATAATGATAACTCAGTAATGATTTTAGATAGACCCAGAAAATGTGGGATATTTTTCAGCCCTAAATAACCTAAGATCCCTTATACGTTTTCTTTGATAAATTGTTAAAATATCAAAGACTTTAATTCTTCTGCAGCAAAGAGATTTGATATGATTCAGGCGCTTCTCAAAGCGTAGACTAGAGTTACACCCAAGTAAAACTATCAAAATTCAAAGCAAAGACCTTAATTAATGGCAGGTTAAGTGAAATCATAAAATATCTTTAGTTGTTAATATAAAGTTCCAGGGACAACAAAAAATAATGTCATTTCTATTGATAATATAAGCAGTAATATGAGACATAATATAACGAATTCCTAATTGTAATAGCAAGACAAAGAAAATGATTTAGAGGAGGCATAAAAGCAGATTGCTTAGAAACTAAATCATAAACAAAAAGATAATTTACGTGAATCAGTTAAGGGTCTTACGGGACAATAAAATGATTTAGTAACAAGTCAATCTGAATAACCTAGTAATTTGAATTACTAGGTATTAAATCAATAATGCCTATCAATGAGAAATATAAATCAAAATTTAATGAACAATCAAAAAGGGAGCTAAAAGTTATCACTTTTCCAAAATAATGATTTAGAAAATGGAGAAAGGCATTTAATCATTGAAAGTTTGGGTAGATTCCTTTTTTTAATATATATTTTAGACTCTTTTGTATTTTTTATCAAAATATTAGAATAGCTATTTTTCTTTTAATAATTTTTTTTCATTTGATTTATCAATGAAAATATATTTAAATTTTAAAAGTTTATCTTATTCATTTATTAAATTTTTTAATTTCAAAACGAATATATATATTTATAAATAGAATAAAATGATAATTCAAATTCTTTAAATCCAATAATCTGTGTTATGAATATAATTTATTTTCTCTTTAAAAGTAAATTTAGTTTTTATAGTTTTTCTAATAACTTAACAAATTAAATCTTTAAATTTTGTCATAAATTATCTATTTATAAGGTAACCTTAAAAAGCTAAAAAATTATTAATTCAGATATTCATGATAGTTAAGTGAAAATTCAAAATAAATAGCAAGTTCAACAATCAAATCAATAAATAACGTAAATGAAGGCAATAAATTAAAAAAATTAATAAACATAGTAAAATAATCAGATTGAGAGAAGTAGAACAGAAATAGATAGCTCCTAAATTGTTAATAAAGTGCCAAGAATGAACCTTAGAATGTGAGTCTATATATAGCATAGAATTGATAGCTTCTGCATATTATTGAAGAAAAATCACATTTATATACATATATTTATTAAATTTAAGGAATTGTATATAATTAGCTGTAAAATATTAAAAGGCTAAACAATATCAATAATTAATATAATTTTCAGCAAAATTTTATTGAAAAATAAAAAATATTAATATTATATGAATTTGAACATTATATTTTTATTACTAATACATCGTATTAAAATATTTTAAACTTGCTTATACTTTATTATTTTAATAATTAATATTTTTCGCAATAATTGTATACTTTTAATAAATGTTAGTAATGATTTAGTTTTATTTAAATCCATATATATAACCTTCCTTATTAATATAATTAATAATTTAAATTTATTTTTAATATATCTCTTAATTAAATAAAGAAGCCAAATAATTATAAAAAATGTCCTAAATAAGAACCAGCACTTAAGTCCACAATCATGATAGTAATGTGAGAGGTAGCAGTCATAACCCCAGGGATAGATTGAGAAGCAGGGAAAGAATAGCAACTGGCCACTAAATTCTCAATGTTAGAGATAGATCTAATAATAACAATGATGATCCAACATTGCAATAAATATGTCTTATATAAAAGAAATTTAAAAGCAAGTCTAATCTAAATAATACTGAGTATAATTATGATATCTTCATTATAAAATGATTTAATTAATACTGATTAATAAAAAGCAATAGCAGAACAGATTGAAAACAATGAAGGCGAATTACCAAAATCAAAATGATTAAGAATTAGGGTAGAGAGGAGGTTCCCTTTAAAATGCAAGCAGATATAATAAACTTAACTCAACTATAGCTGAGAGTCCGAGCAAACAACTAGATTATAAAATATTAAGTTTTAGTTTAATTGGAATTTGATAGTATCACTTTTCTTTATATGACTTTCCTATTTTATAATGTAATAAGAATAAGTAATAAATTGTAGATTCAGGATTAGTTTTGAACAATAACGGAAAGATAATGAATAGTAGAGGGGGGAGTATAGGTTAATCAAGAGGCTCAGTTTCAACTAAAAAAGTGGAAGAGCTCCTTAACAACACCAATTACCAAAACGGCTACTCAACTCTATATTTATTCATTTATGTGCAAAATAAAATACAATTTTGATATATTAAAAATAACTCAGCCAGTTTCACCAAGATTGAATATTAATCATAGAAGAGGCTAATCGTTCAATAATTAGAGCTTTTTAGATAATTTGGAGAATTAAGATTAATTAAATCAGAGATAATCTTACTATGATATTTATAATATATAAATATTACTAAATTCGATGATAGTTCTCCTGTGGCTAGACACTATGGAGCAACTTTCTCTCAAAATTCTACAGTAAACTCTTTTAATAAAAGATTGAGCAACATTATAATTTAGTTTATTAACTTAATATTAAATGAGTTAAAATTTATAATATAAAGATTGAAGATGAGAGACACATTCACAAAGATCTTCCCTGGGTATACTCATGGTCAACCAAGCGTATTTAAAAATGAAAATCAATTACCATCGACTACACATTCGCAGTTTGTATACCCAGAGTAAATGGAAGGCAAGCCCACATATGCAATTGATAGAACATTTAATGCCCCAAAACCCCATAATTATTATTAATAATTTATTTGAAGGTATAATTTTGTCTTTGAGGGGTTATTAGAAAAGTTTCTTAAATATCTAAAAATGTAATGTGAAATATCGGGTAATTTATTTGAAATATATATAGGTTAAGCGCTATCTCAGATATTTAATGAATTAAAATTTAGATAAGTCAATCTATTTTAATTTATTTAGAAATAGCAAATCATAAATACAGGTATCCTTCAAGCATTTAGCATTTAAATTATGGTGTTTTAATCAATTTGCAAAATTTATAATCATGATGTTTTTATTGTAGAAATACATTTGAATTTGGAAAATTAATTATAATTAAAATAATAATAAATCAAAATCGTGGCAGTTAATTTTAGGCTCATTCGATAGAGAATTCAAAATTAGCTGGACTTTACTATTGGCGGTACTATTTTATCTCATCGAGAGAGCATGATAACTTCACTTTAATGTGAGGGCATAATTTAATGAATTTAAATGAGTTTAATTAAAGTGAAGTTATCTCGCTCCAGGGATGCGATAAAATAGTACCGCCAATAACAAAGTCCAGCTAATTTTGAATTCTCTATCGAATGAG
This sequence comes from Oxytricha trifallax, assembly GCA_000711775.1. Classification (NCBI taxonomy): domain Eukaryota; phylum Ciliophora; class Spirotrichea; order Sporadotrichida; family Oxytrichidae; genus Oxytricha; species Oxytricha trifallax. The sequence goes on from ARYC01010953.1 coordinate 6,051, forward strand.
CCCAGATCGTTTAAATTAGCCAACTTTAACTGCCACGATTTTGATTTATTTTTATTATAATTATAATTAATTTTCCAAATTCAAATGTATTTCTACAATATTGAAAATAAAGTGAATATTACAAAATGAATTAATGATAATATCAATAGTAATAGTAAATCTAAAAAAAGTCTCATCTTCATTGTCATCATCGAAAATCTTAAAATTTTTACCCTTCTCTCTGTGAATTCTTGAACTTTGGCACTCTCAGTATTACCGAGAGCAAACCCTGTAAAAATAAAATTTTAGATATCTATTTAGTAACATACATTAATTTTGAATGACACAGAGCTCTCTGATCAGACATTTTTCAATTATTAATTTCATCATTTAATTTATTAAAACAATTCATTTTATTCAAAAAAATATCGTAAATAGTCCATTAAATCCAAAAAAATACAAAGAATCTCTCTTTCTTCACAAAACATGACCTCCTCTTTTGAAAATTTATCAAAAAATTATTTCTTGGTATAATTATAATAATCATTTATTATGTTATATATTTTTTATAAAATTATTTATAAAAAAGTAAAAGTAATTATTGGTAAGTTTTTATTTCAACCAACTTAATATCTTAATTTTTGAAAGCGTTTTTCTCATTTTAGTGTATAGCTTTTTAGAATGATATCTTGATGCTTTTCTTAGATGGAATAAAAAGAAATTTAAAGGGTAGTTTAACATACATATTAACTGAGGTATATATAAATAAGTTTAATTTTTCCTCAATATTTAAATAATTTCTTGAGCTTCAAACCTTTTTATATTCCAGGACTCATTTAAATTATCAACTTTATCACTTACTTTATATTTCCAATATTTTTTTCCTTCTAATTTTTAATATCTTCTTCTATTTATAATATGAATATTAACTTAAATTATACAAATTAAATTAGCATTATATTTTGGGGTTTTGAGGTTTTTATTCACTAAGAAGAATGACTTTATCAAAATTTACACTGAGGAGATACTCAAGATAGCTAATATGAGGGGAAATAAAAAGTGACAATAAAAGTAATATAAATCATTTAATCTTAGTTTTTATATTAATGTTTTCGAATATTTAAATTAAATATTCAAAAATAGCAAATGAAAATAACGGTTTGTAGAGTGATTCTTCCTTCAAAGCTAAAATAATAAAGACATATATAGCAATTAAAAACATATCAAATAGTCATGTTTTTCAAGTTAAATCTAAAAATAAATTGTAAAATCAATAAATAGCCATTAAATTTAAATGAGCAAAAAGAAAATAAGTAATTTCATAAGATCTTAGGATGCATTCGGCCATCCTATAACTTTGAATTATAAGAAATCCTCAATATTTAAAACACATTTAGGTGGAGTTGTCACAATATTAACTCGACTTGGGCTACTTGCATTCTTTTTGGCTTAAATCCTAAATTATTATTTCCAAATTTGTAATTAAGAATTTCGAAATTTTATTCTTAATATTTCACCATAATAAGGTAAGTGTCCACATTATTAGATGCCATCTCAGCCACTGGAGGATTTATGAGTGTTATTTTTATAATAGTTAGCATGATAATTTCGAATATACAGGAAAAATTATACTACAATAAAATCATTCAAAAGTTGTTTCTTTACGAATATCTCTTTATATTATTCCTTATTTTTGGAAAATTATAATTTGTAATATTTAAGTTCAAACATATTCATTGTATTAATATAATTTTTAAGAATCTCAGTGGTCTTACAACTAAGTCTGAAAATCTAAATAATTCAAAGAGTAGAAAACCAAAATATAATATGACAGAAAAGCTTGAGAATCAAAAGAGAGAATATGAAGCAAATTTAACTTAGTAGAATATAGATCTTAAAGCTGAATATAGTACAAAATCATATTCAATTGTTAAAATTGATTTAAAGTTTTAGAAACTAGTTCAATAGGCATAGATCATCAATGAAGTCATGGTTTATTATTATTTTATTTATGAGTATATTTGAGAAAAAATGATAGTTCATGAAACTAATGTTGAGCATTTTCATCTGAATTTACGAACTAGGACTGATTCGTACTATCAAGTGATAAGTTTAACAAAATTTATATTGAATGTCTCTTATAGTTTTTATCTAATCACAGCAGCATAAACCTTTCATTGAAAAGACTTGTTTTGGTTCTCTAAGAGAGTAGAGAGATAATTTGCCTTATAATTGATTAAGATTCATAAAAGTTAACAATAATTTTTACTCTCTGTTTGTCTTACATTTTAACTGATTTATACTCTTAATTCTATATTTTAGTTTTATTCTTATAATATGATACGAATGATATAAAATACGTGAAATTTATTTCTCCAAGAAAGAATTAACAGCTTAAAATACTCTAAGATAAATTACAATAATTTGAAAGATGGACTGTAAGTAAAATCCAATACATCTATTACAAATATTTAGCAGTAATAATTTAATTAAATGTTAACTGAATACAAAAAATGAAAATGATTCATAAGAATCATAATTTAATGTTAGATTTTATAATACCGATCTTAACAAATTAAAATATGCATTTACTTAAAATTAATAAGAATCAGATAATTTTTTAATTACATTTAATGTCTTTTTTTGTAACATAATTTATTACTTAGCTTTATAAGATCCCTGATTAAATACTGGATTTATTAAAGATTTATAAACTCAGAAAGAAGGATAGTTCTACAGTATCAATAGTTAAATTAAAATTTTAATTATGATAGAGTTTATAAAAATAATGTTAGCTTTTTACTATTTTATTCTTATTTTATCAAAATACTCTATTTAAAAAAGGAATTAAGAAACTTTATGAAAGAACAAGCATTGTTGAGATTCTTAGAACCACTTAAAATTCAAATATATTAAGTTAATTAACTTTAGATAATTACTAAAGGGATTTGATGGTCTATATGCACTAAAATATTTTGAAATCCAATAAATTTAGAAAATTAGCAAACCAAGGAAGTAATAAGGTGTGTTTAGTAAATAAAATAGATAAATAAGAATAATCTACAAAGATATAGTAAAATTATTAGAGTCACTTACTATAGCTATAATTATAATTATTATGAAAGAAACTTGATAAAAGGGCTGACGAATCGTTTTTGAGATTTTTTATAGAGCTTTCTGCTACACTTAAGCCTACTGAAGTTAGGTACCGAATTTTGGTTGATAGTATTAGGGTATTGAACATATTTGGACTTTCAATTTACTATACTATTTTTAGTGGGTGAGCAATGATTATTCCCTTGCATAAGATTAACAACATGGCATGTTTTTTGCTTTTTATTACAAAGAGAATAAAGAAAGGTGTTACTTCAGTCTTAAAAGTTAGAAGAAGAGTACCATAAAATTAAAAGTAATTTACCTCCACACAGTGATAACAGTAATGAAGCTACCTCATCGAATGAATTGGCATATATTTAAAACAGCAGTGAGACATTTTTATCTACTGTACTTAATGATGGAGATCTTTTTTAGCTTTTTGATATGATCGATTTATCTTATCACAAGATAAAAATTATTTAGGTAGCAAGAAGAAGATTTTTTTTCATGGAGTTATTTATCTTCAATTGAACATTCACGGACTGCGACGTCTACTAACTCGGATTCTCTAAATTAAGACCATAATTGATGGTTTGATGATAGAATTTAACTTTGATATGATAAAATTTTATTAGCTATTATTTAATTGTACTATAGCTATTTAGAACTAGAGAAATCAGTTTAATTGACAATAAAATAATAAATTAAATACTTAGAAACAAAACCACAAACACTATAAAAGAAGAACCAAATAAAATTAATATTTTATAAATAAATATAATTTTATTTTTTAACCTATAGAAGACAAATAAATGAGCAAGAAAAATTTAATACCTAATAACAAATAAAATAAATCATTGTCTAAAAATCGTACACAATCCTAAAATATTTTTGAAAAGCATGCATTTGAAAAATCCAAAAAACCCAATAAAAAGTTCATTCCATCAAACAAAGAAAAAGCGAATAAGAATTAAAGTCATAATGAAGAAACTAGGGATAAAAATCAAAATTAAGAAATAGAAAACTCATTGAATTAAAACCTTTTTACAGTAAACTAATTTTTAAGTCAAACTTAAGAAGATTTAAAAATAAAATAATAATTAAGCAATGACGACCTCGGTAGTGTTGAATAGCTATTCAGCTCAGTAAATGAGGTATTTTTCTCAACGAATGAAACTATCTGATTATACCTATCTGCCTGGCTTTAGCCCCAGTATTAATTTCCGGACAGTTTTTATTATTAATTATAATAATAAAGCAATAGTTTTCAAATGAATCATAATTTTAAAATTATTAAATTTATTAAATTTAATCGAAATTTTCTATTACTTCCTAAGTTTCTTTTTTAATATTAAGATGTAAACACTCCAAATAATTAGGAACAATAGAATCAGTTACAATTTTAATATAAACAAATAGCATTATAAAATTTTAGAAAAAGTGTTGTTAAAAAGGATTTGCTAATTGGCATATGATATTCTTATTTTAATGATTCTATTAATGTAATTTCAAATTCTAAAATGAATTCAATTTTTTAATATGAATATATTACACTTTTTGGCTTAATTAGTTACTTTATTTAACAGATCAAAGTTTATGATATCAAGATCAACAAGCTAAACTAATTAAAAATAAATTAAGTTTTAAAATTAATGATAAATGTATTAAATTAAATTTAAGAATACTTTTTTAATTTATAATATTATTTTTATAATTCCATTTTCTTAAAGGATTTGAATTATTAAATAAAAGACAATTTATCAAGCAAATTAATTAGAATAATTTCAAAAAATATTTTATATTCTTAATGCTAATGATTAGTAAATTTTATCGAAAATTTAATATTCAAGTTATAAGTTTATATAAACTAAATATCAAACCCTTTTGAAACTATATTAGATATCAATAACTTTGATTTGGCTGTAATGTTCTTATAATATTGTTTTATTATTTGCATAAATTAAATTATTAAATAAAAGATATTAAAATTTAAGTAAAATTCTTTTGGACTTATGGACAAATGCTAAGTTTGGAAGAAGCAGAATCATATTTTAAATTGTAATTAAGATTGGAAATTTATGGTTATGATGAAGATATATATAAAGCATATTTTTAATATATAATGTTGAGTATTATTAATAACTTTTAATTTTGATTACATATGATCATTGATATGTGATTTATTTTTTAAGATAACTAATTCTAAAATTAAGAAGTACTTATTCCTCTCACTGAAT